>JAODKF010006594.1:0-16774 GCA_026779585.1 Mormyrus proboscirostris
GCGCCGGGGGCGGGGGGGGCCCCACCCGCCCCCCGGGGCGGGGGGGCGCGCCGGCGGCCGCCCCCCGGGGGGGGGGAGGTGAGCCGGTGGCGTGAAGCAGCCCTCTGGGCTCCAGCTGAGAGATGCTGCTGCTTCCCCTTCAGCTGTCTGACTGACGCCAAGATGACGGCATCGCGCTCCCGGTTCATGCCCAGGACCCGAGACGATAAGCTACACATGCAGCTGGATGCTTTCAGGTTCTCTCAGGCCCCCCAGAGCTCGGTGAGTAAAAAGCTGCCCGTTGGTTGGTCCGCGCCTCATTCTGTTCTGGAGCGGCGGCTGATGTGCGGCTCCTTCCAGGTTTACCTCACCTGCTTCTTGAAGGCAGCCACAGCTTCCGCTCCCAGCGACTCCCAGTACAAGGCCTGCTTCTTCTCTGCCCCGGCTAACAGGTGTGTTTGTAGGTCTGAGGGTCGCTCTTGCTGAATCGTGCTGCGAGTGACACCCACTGCCTGTCCCTGCAGGTGGATGGCTGCTGACGGGGACAGCAGCGTCTGCACCTGCTGTGACTCTGACTGTGCTCCCAGGAAGGCCAGACATCTGGCTCACTCAGGTAGCCTTTACTCTCCAGTGTGGATGTGATGATGATGATGATGATGATGATGATGATGCTTCTGCTTTCCCTACTCCAGCAATGTACTGGGAGGACCAATCGACCCTTGGCCCAGTCTCTGTCCTTGAGAAGCCTGGGCAGAATGGTCTCCTTCAGCAGAGGATGTTTAAGTGGAGAACCACATGGTAAACGGAGACCATGAGGAAATTAAATGGTTATGGTGGACAACCAGTTCTCCCAGGAGTCGCCTCTGAGCTAGTGGTTCTGGCCGGACTGGGGGAAGCCACAGTACTGGTCTGTAACTGTTGGAAACTTTTCTTCAAATGAGTGGATTTAAACTTCAAAATAAAAAAATTAAATAATTTTGCTTTGTGCTGTACAACCTTCAAAAAGGGAAGTTAATTTCACAAAGGACTTTGATTTGCAGAATGCTCACTTTCAATCCTGCGTGTGTCAAATCCTCAAAGTGTTAAATATTCTCATGCAGGTAAGAAAAATGGATTTTAAGGGGACAGGAGGCACATCAACAGCAACAGACTCCTGCTTTAGGGGTTTTTACTCTTAAACCAGGGGCGGCCAATCTTTTCCACAAAGGGCCGGTGTGTATGCAGGTTTTTGGGATAACCTGTAAATCAGCTGTTCAAACCCAGGTGTGAGGACTCTTCAGCCAATCAGTCCTCTAATTAGTAATCTAATTAGGGAGTTGCAGTGCAGTGTGAACCTGCATACACATCGGCTGATTGCAGATAAGAATGGGTCCCCCCTGACAAACTATGTTTTTTTTTTTTTTGTTTTTTTTGCTGGGCAGGTGAGTTCTTGGTTTTTCACAACAGTCCTAACAGGTGCTTTGATAGTGACTAGTGACTCTGTGTGACAATGCATTGGTGAAAATGCAACATGGCTCAGTCAGTTTTATTAGTGTTGAAATTATCAGGGACTGCTATTTAATACCCATAATTTTTCTGTGCCTCATTTTACATAAAATCCCTTTGCAAATCTTGTATGAATTGGAAAAAATCAAAAGTAAATGTGTTGTACTGTTTTGTCTGAACACCTGTCCTTTAGCTCTGAGCTGACTGTTAGCTATACTGGGCCCAGATGTGATATACATTTGCTGTGCAAGATGACTCCAACCCCAGTACGCAGTGAGGACCCAGCAGGCTTGACTCCTTGGCTGAGTCTGGCATTGGGAGGTTCATCAGTAAGTGGTTGTGAATGTGAGGTGTTGTGAAGTTGATCAATGCGTTGATGCTGCTTCCTGAAGGTCAGCTGCTTGTGGTCTGCACCACTGGCCACTGCCCCGTCACAGAAGGAAGCACCATAAACTGCAGGTGGTCTTTGGTTGGATCTGTCATAACACGCTACCTCCGTTTGGAAGGTCGTTGGTTCTGATCCTATTGTCTGAAGTCATTTCATTGTCGGACCTTTTGGAACAAGACCCTTAACTCCCAATTGCTCTCTGGCTTCTCCAAGGTCCTGGAAAGCCAAGATACACAGCCGCCAATAAAATGTCAGGGTGTAATGGAGAGCTGCCTTGGTCAATTTTGCTGACCAGCTGGGAACTTGATCTCAAGGTCCAGATGCGGACAGCAGCCCTGCTCTAGGGACTGTCTGATCCATCCATCCATCCATTTTCTGCAACTGTGTCCAGTTCAGAGTTGTGGTGGGAGGGGGGAGCTTATCTCTCTCACCCTGTCTCACCCAGAAGGGTCATTTGGTCAGAATAATTTTGGGGCAGTATGCAAGCAGGTGTTTTGAAACATTGTAATTTACGTAATTATTTTGTGTCTCGTCATTAACAGAGCAGGATCACAAGTAGCTGTCCGCCACACGCGCTTTCATTACACAAAATTCTAAATTCTTCTCAGTGACGTCGTTTGCGCTGTGAATGAGATCTGTAGTCCTAACAAAGGACATTCTCTGTTTAAATGATTAAAATGATGATAAAAGCATTCATGTAACAAAGAATGTAAAGTATTATGGAAATTAATTAAAACGTGATGGAAAATATAATATATGTTAATCTGATGAGAGATTGCAAGTGTCTTTGAACTGCAGTCACTGTTCTATCTCGCTTTTATCACAATACCTCAAATAACTTGTATCAGCGATTAAATAAGTGTTTGTGTTTAGAGTGAGAGTGAATGCACAAAAAAAACGATTTCGTTTTGACCGAAAACGCTTCGGCTCCGGACGGGTAACGAAAGGTAAATACGATGTTCTTAAGTACAATTTCACAGCGTTCTGATAAAGTTCTGCACTTTCACACCTGTCGTATTACTCTGGTCATACATAGCTGTTTCTCGCTGCATTGCTGCAGGACCGAGCGATGAGCTGCGTCTGTTATAACATTTAACATTAATTCTGCTGAAAGGTCTTAAGTGTCACCTTCCCATTGGAAAATCAACTTTCGCCGAATTAATTAGAAACGGCTAGGTTGGCCACCAATGGCGACGGGAAGTACACACCACTGTCCGTAACCACGGATTTAGGGCGACGTGGGGCCGAGCACGGATGTATCGCAGGGTGCATGCCCTGTAAATGCGGTCACACACAACTCTGCGCTCCTGGAGTTTCTCTGCCCCCTCCGACACGTTCGGGTTGCTGGGGTGACGCTTTTGTTTACCCACAGTCACGTGTTTAAAAGTGCTCGTTGTTACGTTTCCCCTATGTGAGAGTTAGAACCATGAGCTCTCCGCTGCATCTGCTGGCTAAAAGCAGGAGAGTTCCTCTCCCTGACGTCCAGAGCAACTGGTAAGAAACGTGGGTGGTTTCGGACAATAAAAAAATATATCTAATCATCCGATGGCTGTGGCGGGGCTGTGATGCAGTGAGTTTTTTTTCTGCATTAGGAACAGAGAACTGCCTCCGGGAGAAAACCACGCACGTAAGTATACACAGTCTTACTGTTCATTCACATAACTTTTCAGGAATGTTTACATGGTTTACACTCTGTTTTAGTTGTAATTGCTGCTCTGAACATCAGTGACATGGTCCTGTGTGTGATTAGAGCTCAGAGCTGTGACTCCGGGTGGTGTCTCCCCCCAGGGGTACGTCAGCCGGCCCCCGGGGTCACTGGGCTGTCCACGTCGCAGTCAAGGGCCACATGGAACGTGAGCGGCCGCAGTGGTAATGTTAGATTTTGCATTTGAGGTGTACAACAGCGAAACCCGAAATCACAGTGTGGACAGGCCGGCAGACGGTCAGCTGGCCGGTTCTGTAACACAGGGAGCTGAAAGTCATTTGACTACAGGCTACATGCCTGACCGGTAGGTTTGACCGCCTTACTTTACCCTGCGGCCGGCGTCTGCCTGCCTCTGCCCCCCAGGCTCCGGGCTCGGTGACTTGGCACTGATGTCCACCATGATGCAGAAACTGGGCCAGCTGGAGCACAAGCTTCGCAGCCAAGCCATGGAGATCCAGCAGAAGGTGACCAGGACGCGGCGCCTGCCACCTTGCTGGGGGGGGGCTCCCTGCAGGCACACTGCAGGCACACTGCAGTAATGCAGCAGTAAAAATGCACCCTCTCAATAACGTGATCAGAGGTGGGGTGTCCTGCTGTCGTTTTAATGAAGAGTCTTAGCACATACTTAATGCCTGCCTCAATTTTCCGTTTATAAACAATATAAACAATATATTGTTTATATTATTGTAATGCAAAAGTGATGTTTTGATCCCTGAGCCAAACGCCTGGATGTGCAGTATATTCCCTAAGATGTCGAAACTCTGGGTACCTGTCTGCCTCTTTCATTCTCTTTCTGACTTTGCAGGACAAAAAGATCTCTGTCCTGGAGGAGAAGCTGAAACTCCTGCAAAGCCCAAAAGGTAACCCCTCCCTCCCCCCCCACCCGCCGCCAAGGCACCTCAGGGGACCGCGGTACAGAACGCAGTCTGCTCACGTAGCTCGTCCCATTTGTGGTGCTGCAGTGGAAGCCAGCGAGCCCAGTCGAGTGCAGGCTCTGGAGGGAACGTGTCTGAGCCTTCAGGAGAAAGTGTGGGACATGGAGGTGAGAAGGGAGAAGGTCCCCTTGTGCTTCACATTCACACCTGGGGTGGGGCTGAGTCCACGGCCTTGTTTCAGTAGGGGGGGGGATCAGCACCCAGAGGTCTGGGCCCTGTTTCCCAACCCGGTCCTTGGGGACACCCAGCTGGTCCACGTTTTTGCTCCCTCCTAGTTCCTGGCAAAAAGGTGATCTGTCTGGGGTCCCGGAGGGTTGGGTTGGAAAACACGGCTTTAGAGAAGCTACATTAGAACCCGTGAGGTCATGAGGTATGGAGGAGAATCCATCATGGGGCTCCACTAAAACCAGTGTTCAAAGTCCACTGGACCACAAGGGTCTCAGGATTTAGTCACACCGACATCTGATTGGATAAATAAGGTTACAGACTGTGAGAGGTGAGAGCAAGGCTTGGGTCACAGTGTGGTCACACACTGTGGGTGTTGGGTCACAGGAACCTGCAGTTCCAGGAGCAGTTTTTGGGGTTAAGGGCTTCCATCAAGGGCCCAGCAGGGATTCGAACCAGCCACCTTCTGACTCCAAACCCACAGAGCAGTTTATATAAACTCTGATCTTTTTAATGACGAAAACCCAAGTTTTTTTTTTATACCACATTGAAACATCACTCCCCTGCACACGAGGAACACTAAATGCCACTGGTGTGTGTTTTCCTGCACAGCGCTTCCTGAATGACTATGGCATGATTTGGGTGGGCAGCAGACAGGGGAGCGAGCTGGAAGGCAGCGAGGAGGATGGAGGGCACTGCCAGGCAGGGCCTTGTGCCGCCGCCATCTGGCGCCCTGGTAGGAGTGCGCTATTTCAGTCCTCTTTGGCTCAGCTTTGGCTTTTTTAATAAGCTGCCCTGGATCAGTGTGAACACAAGAGTTTTGTTTCTGTGCTTTAAAACACTGGCTTGCTAGCTCGGTCATCAGAGAAGAGTGAGGCAATGTTAGTGGTTCTTTGTTATAAAGGCCTGCTGTTTGTGATCTTCTCTAGCAGGCACCACTGTGACCAGGAACCTCTGTGTGAACTTTGACCTGGTCCTCCAGAGCATCCGAGACCTGAACATTCTGGCCGGGGAGGGGGAGTGTCGCGTGGAGGTCACCACGGGGGGGGGCCGTCTGACACGAAAAGCCCTCGTACCCTCGGTCCCCTTAACTCTCTACAAAAACGGTATTCTGATGTTTGAAGGTCCCTTCCGTTCTTTCCAGGAGCCCAGCACACAGGTACTTCTGGTTTTGCAAGCTTTCTGCATGTCGTCTTTGCTCACACTGTATCAATCATGATGACAAAGACTGACCTCTTAGTTGAGCTATGGAATATCCAGTTTGTAAAAGGGTCGGACTTCCAAGGTTAGAATGAAATATTAAAGGTTCACATAAATCACGTGATTGCTGTGGTGTTTTACATGTCGCTATGTTCTTTTCCTTTTTTTGCTGTTCTCTCCCCCACCCCCATCGCCATTTAATTTCAGCGAATCATCATGGACCTGATGGATGGGTATTTCCCGTCTGAGATGCAGGAGAAGTTTCCAGATGGAGTCCTCTTTCAGGTTGGTGTGCCTCTGTGTACATTTTTCCCTTATAAGGAAAGTGTACCACAATGCAATGGTGAACCTGGAAAAATGGATTTTAAAGTTCAGCCACATTTTGTCAGTTGTGTGTTTTCAGATCGGACATTCAAATGAAAGTCCAGCAAAGATTTGAAACAGTAGGACACCTGCATAGGTGATCCTGTCCAGTACCAGTCTGTCTTGCTAATGCTATTTCCATCAGCTGTGCAAGAAGAGCACTCAACAGATCCCTAAGTCCAAACGTGATGCCTGCAGGTGACTGACAGGCGGGAGGAGGTCTTCAACGAGAAGCCCAAGTGGACGGGGTTCCCGGGGACGGGCTACTCTGTGGGCGGGGCTACAGCAGGCACTGGTGACAGCATTGGTCAAGACCCAGAGAGAGCTGAGCTGCACACGCCGCGTCACGTGGCAGGTCCGCGGTCCGTCGTCCTTCCTCCTCTCCGGAGGATTTGTGCACATGGGTGTCTCTCTGCAGCTCCAGACTACCATGGTGCATATGAGCAAAACAGGATATCGCCTTAGCAAGGTTTAGGCAGTAAGGTTTCCCATACTTTAACTATATAGCCGGCTAGCTGCCCTGTCAGGGAAACTGCAGCTTGGAAGTGTGACCTCATATGAACCACAGACCAAAACAGCAAAGTAGTCAGAGACAAGCAGCTCTGCCCGTGTCTCTAGGTGGTTCACCAGGAGCTCTGCCCGTGTCTGTAGGTGGTTCACCAGGAGCTCTGCCCGTGTCTCTAGGTGGTTCACCAGGAGCTCTGCTCGTGTCTCTAGGTGGTTCACCAGCAGACAGAAGGGGGCAGACAGAGCGGTTTCTCAGAAGGCTGCCGAGGAAGGTGGTGAAGGCGGGCAAAGTGATAGACATCCAGGACACTGTCCGGTCCAGCCTACAGGTGAGATGAAGGTCTCAGAACGTTGCTGTGAATTTTGTATCACTATTCCTGTTCTCTCAGATCCTGATGGATGGAGTCCTATTAAACTGCACTGGGTTGGGATGGGTCCCATCTGAACATCTAACTGATCTCACTGAGCTAAACGAGCAGGGCCTGTCCTCCATACTCACAAACATTGTCACGTGACCCACAGGCCTCGTCAGTCCGCCCTAAGGTGACCGTCATAGACACGCCCAGTCTGCAGGCTTCGGAAACCCGGTAGGATCTCCCCACACACCAGAATGCTGCTTTACCTTTGTGTGAAAAATGATTCATGCATTGACTGGCTTCTATTGGAATGGGCTTAGAATGAGGCAACAGCTACTATTACTGCCACTGGAGGATGTGAAACTGTAAAACTGTACTCATACCTGTGAATATCCAGTGTAATGTGCTACCTCATTAACTTGGCTGAACCCCACAGGTCAGTCCCCCCCGGCGATGTCACGTCCCTGCGTGTTCGCTCCGAGGACGGAGAGCATACCTTTCTCCTCAAGATGCTGTGCTCTGACACTATTGGCCAGCTGCGTTGCTGCTTGGACATGCACAGGTGAGCAGACTCGCACGGCCCAAACAAAGGCCCATTTCATGGCTGTTATATCCAATAAGAGGCAAGACTGTTCTCTGCGTCTGACATATGTGCAAAAAGAAAAACTAAAAGATGAAGTAGAGGATGCAGTAATTTCACTTGACCACAAGGTGGCAGGAAATACACAGCAGTAAATAGCTGACAGAAACTCAGATCCCATAATAAATTGTAATACATTGTAAACAGTATAGTTCTTAATGTTGACACATTTTTCATATTTAGAATTACATACGTATGCCAAACCCTCCAGTTAGCAGGTGAACGGGTGGTTATCGTACACGTCAGTCCCCGAAGGCAGTGACAGAGGAGGGGGCCCTGCATGCTGTGAGCCTTTGAGTGTGCAGCTGCACTCTCTCCATCCTCCTCTTGCTGTCCCCTAACAGAGGGCTACGCTGCACATCATATGACATCATAAGCGCCTTCCCGCTGCGTCGCCACGACAACGAGCAAACGCTCCTCAGCTGTGGTCTAGCACCCAACGCCGTGCTGCTTCTAAGGGCGCAGCCGCAGCGATGCCCGGTCCCTCCGCCGTCAGGAAATGTCTCACTGCAAGTTTAGTTCTAATGGCAACGACGCCTTTTAAAAAGGAAATTTTGACTTTTTAAATTACACCACGCATTCCTGTTTTTGAGTACCGGAAACTTTGCTGTCAGTCTGCATTTGTTCAGGGTTTTCATCGCTACAAATGATGAATAATAAATGGTCTTTAAATCTGACGAGGGGCATGTGATCTTCTGGGCCAGAACGTAGACGTGGCGATGTGAGTGATTCAGGAAAAGGACAGCATGGTTTTTCCGTCACCCCACACCACCTTCTACAAAGGCTGTGCACCATCTCTCCTGTGCCATTTGTGCTTGTTTTAACCTGCATCTGAGCTCATACCGCTGCATACCTGAGTACAAAGGGGTGTGGCCAACAGCTGGAATGTGGGAGACAGATGTGGGACATCAGCTGGAGTCTCGGGCACAAGGGCAAACCCAGGTGCTGAAAGTGACTCACATCAAGCCCAGGCTGCACTGAGGTTCCATGATGGACAAGCTGCTGGGAGACAGATCATCCATAACAGTGACACTCACACAGACCATCCATAACAGCGACGTCACACAGGACATCCATAACAGCGACACTCACACAGACCATAACAGTGACTCGCACACAGATCCATCTTAAACACCGTAACTGTAAATTAATCCATATAACCAGGACAGAAAAACGCTCTGTTACCCATGTTACATTTCAAATATTTTTATTAGACAAAATCCACTGCGAAGCAGGACTCTGAAAAGCCCATTAATATTTTTCCAATACAGCGTGGAACGTTCTGGGTGAAGGGAACCAAACTTTGTTCAGGGTCAAACAGCTGCAGCCAAAAGGAGAAGCTGTCTTCACAGATGTCATTGGCACTAAATCATATAGTTGAAAAGCTGCCTCCTGATCCGGTTCATATGGGTAGATCAGGCTCCCACTGAATTTATGAGCATAAATGCGAACTACCACCCCCAACCCCCTGACGGGATTCACTGCACAGCGGCAAAAAGTCCAGTAGAACTATTTGCTCGCCAAAACAGCTTGAGGGATGGGAGGCTGTGTCTCCTGCACTGGATTGTCCTTCTGGAGAACCGCAGTGACCCCAGGCTCCACCATTAAGTGCTGAAAAGGTCTGCAATTTAAATGCTGCTTTGGAAAAAAGAAGGACTGCAATCTCCAAGGAATGAAACGAACAATAGAAGCAGTATTATTTTCCTGTTAATTTGGCTTTTGACTTCCTCTTTGTAAACCAGAAATAGGTCAACTTGTGGTCCATGTTCTCCTATGTATCACACATCTAGCTTTTAAGTCAACCAATAGTTACAGCTTAAGACATATTAGTGGACGATTAAGACATTTACACGTTGGTTAAGGACCACAGACAATAGCAAGGGTGGGGAAATGGTTACTGATTTGGGGTCAATTTCACTTTTCGGAGCGCCCTTGATTTGACTGCGAACAGGGTGGGCGCGCGTGTGTGTGTGTGTGTGTGTGTGTGTGTGTGTGTGTGTGTGCGCGTGCTTGGTTGGTGTTTTTTGGCATTTGTCCTAGCAAGGAGATTACAGGGAGTGTGCTCATCCTCACAGGCATCTTCATGCCATCTTCAGGAAGTCTTTCACCGCATCCGCCTCCACTGCCTCTGAAAACATCTTGTAGTCCTGAGAGAACAGCACAGTCATCTCATTGGTAATGGGGCATCTGAAGAACAC
Organism: Mormyrus proboscirostris; assembly: GCA_026779585.1. Classification (NCBI taxonomy): domain Eukaryota; kingdom Metazoa; phylum Chordata; class Actinopteri; order Osteoglossiformes; family Mormyridae; genus Mormyrus; species Mormyrus proboscirostris. Next base: position 9,922 of record JAODKF010006594.1, read on the forward strand.
AGACTCCCGCAAAAACGAAACTCTTCATTTATCCTGATATAAGTACTTCTCTGCAAATTTCAGAGACAAATGGCATTCAAAGTGTTTGGATAACATTTATCTTAAATAAAGATAAAATCAGTCTTGGCAACACCCTGGGTGCCAGAGGCAGCTGCCCCCCCAGGTCCTCACCCCACAGTACTGGTCCCCGTTGAAGATCTGGGGGGGCACGGCCGTAGGGTTCCCCGCCTTGTTCCTCATCTCCTCCCGCACCTCGTTACCCACAGAGATGTCGACCAGCTCGTAGGGGATGCTCTTGCTGTCCAGGATGCGCATCACCTCTGCCTGCTGGGACTTCACCTGCGGGGGGGGGGGGGGCTAAATGACCACAGCCGTCTTGCCACCACAGTGGGTTTCTGGCCTCACCCCCCCATATTTCCCTTTAAAACAGCACATGTCCCCAGCCGGGCCTGTTCAAGCCACCGGGGTTATTTTTGTCAAAGCAAATATGTCATTTTAATCTTTCTTAATTCCTGTCTGGTAAACATGTCTTAACATAAAAGATAAAATGAAAGTGCCCTTTTTGGAGTTTCTGTTGTTAACCTTTCAATATTCAATATACTGCTCAGAGCATGCAAACAAGAGACAGGCAGCTACATGCAGCCACAGCAGGTCACAGCGATGCATGGCGTGTCAGTGTCACTCCACCACAAACGTTACTCTCACCGCACCCAAGGCGGAGATCTCTATCAGATCTTCTGAGGCAAACTGCAGCGCACTAGGCCCATCATGCTCTCTCCAACAGGACTTGGCTTTTCGTCCTGTTCCAGAGTGGTTCGCGGTTTACCGTTTTAACCCACCTATCAATGCAGTCTGGGCCCTAAGGTCTCACTTCCCTACTGGCACACATCCAGCGGGACATTGGGACTATCTTGTCCCGTAAATTAACATGCTGCTCCATTCCCAGTCACAGCATCCAGGGGTGAGACTGAACTGAGCACCAGAGTCCAGTTTTCTAGCTGGACATCAATGACCTCACCAGCCTTGTTTACGAACCTGTGATGGTGTAATTCCAACACACTGGAACAGCAGCGAGCTTTCCCAAAAAGTCACTAAAAACGGCTGGAGAGAATCTGTCCCCCAAATTTACTGTCACTGTAGTTATTTCAGAAGGCATACAGATGACTTAGACATTATTCTTCAACTTAATGATACATATTTCAGAAAAACAGACGGATTTAAAGACACGTGTCTGGAGCGCGTACTGCTGCTGTGATGACAAAGACGGCGAAAGAAACGCACAGATTACCAGCAGTCACGGGGGGGACTTGAACGGAAAAATACACAGTGACAGGCCGTATGAACTTGTGAGATGATGCCTGTCCTGCAGACCGGAATTAAAGGGATAAGGCCTGAGTGTGTGAACAGTGTCAGGCGGACGACACCGAGAGCAAGCCCGTTTCCAGCGACCTTATGTTTAGATCTCTGCTTCATAACAAATCAATCAAAACGCAATTAATGATGGAGTGTGAACTGGGGTGGGATTCACAAGGCGCGGCGCTCTTATAGCTGCTCTGACTGCACCGAATGGGGAAGTGAAAGTACCTGACGTGCGCCGTACCCCGCCCAAATGAAAAGTATGTTAAAAGATGTCTGTGTGGGTCCATAACTGGATCAGAATGTGAATAAAAGTGGACAACCGCCCCCAAAAGAACAAAGAAACAAAAAAAAAAAAAAAACACAGACAGACACCAGGACATAGACAGAGACGCCAAGCTTCCGCCCCTCAGCTGCCTATCGGATCCTGGACTTTTACTTAATCACGTTAATGGCGAATAAGCACATTGCGCACAAAACAGACGCCCAATAATTAGCCATCGTGCACCCCGGCGGCATCAACCGGAGCCGAAGACCCGCACACGGGCAGAGCAGCCAGCTGACGGGAAGCTGGGTGTGTCCGAGCCCATTTTCTGCACATTTCAAAACGCACTTAGCAAGTATTGAAATTGCTCGAGACTCGGTTCCAGAAGACGCCGGCCTGGCCTGGCCTCGCAGTGGCCCCTTACCTCCCGGGATGCAGTGACGGTGGTGTAATACAGCTTGACGCCCATCGTAGCCACCGAACCTTTGTTCCAGTGCTGCTCTCTGCCCTCCGCTACCCGTTCGGCCTCTGCCGCAAACTCCACTCACCACGTGATTCGAAGGGACCAATGGCGACGTCGCGTTGTTTCCCTTAAAGGCACAGTATCCGCATAACAACACGCCTCCTGTCTGCTTATCTGGTGTGACGTAGACAACGGCGCCTGTCTGCCATTCTACAGGCGGTTTCCCTACCCTCTTAGATTAAAGAGATTAAGTACTAATTAAGTAACCTCAGACTGCTGCTTTTACAGCAAAACTGATACTTTTTCGAAATCGTGATCACAGCTTATTTAGGCAACAGGTTGGGGTAGCGGAGTTACTCTGTACAGCGAGCCTAGATTACATTTAGGCACGAGCTGTAACCATCTAATGAACTTTATCCAACAGAAAAGTTTGATTAAATCTGACAGAATCCAAGAAAGATTTAATGGCTATGTTCCATGCACTGACAAAATCATTTGAAAAAACTTTATTTTTAAAGTGCAAATACAACTGATGACTAAAAAGGTACATTTGCCTGTACATTTCTTAATTGTGCAAAAATGTAAGAAAGGCTGGTTTGACCGATTTCAGTAGAGATGTTGATAACAATAGTACAATACTGTGCCAAGACCTCAGGCGTGAAACTGATTTAATATATTTCAGGTTAAACCTTTCTCACACAAAAATTTTAGTTTCAGTAGACAATGAAAGAAATAATTTTTTCAAAAGCAGGTAAGAAATATTCCCATCTTGGCTGGCTGAAAGGAGTTATTCCTGCAGTTATGACTCAATGGACGAAAACGGCATCCGAGGCTTCAGGTAAAACCCTGTGCTGAGCGCATTACAGCAGAGGGAATCCCCTGTTACAGGCCAAACAAAAGGCAGAGGCTCCAGCAGAGCAAGAGTGCTTCGCAAAGAGGGTGAGGCAAGCAGGAAGCACAGCCAGAGAAAGGGGAGCATCCAGGCAGAGAATGTGATGACAATAGTCTGAAGCGCAGCGGCCAGTCAGGCAGCGAGCGTCTCCTCACTTTCATTTCCTGTTTGGAACTACAAACTACACCCATCCAGGCCGCACAAGACGTCCACGCCTGCGATAACCTCAAAAACGCAAAATCAGCCTTTGAAATCATGCTGGTTCCCAACATGCTAACGGATCAGCACGCATTTCCCTCCACCCAAACAGCCCGGGCAAAAAGGGGCAGGTGGTCACTCCTCAGCCGCCTGGATATTGATCTGTGCAGGCCTGAAGCTCACCCTTCCATACACCAAGGAGGATAAAGGTGCCAGACAGCCGAACTGCCAAATCACAGGACACTACAGACGGTCTGCATTAGCCACTGGGCGCTGGCTTGTCTTTCTGCAAACCCCCCCCCCACCACGATATATGCCCTGATACCAGAAGTGAGCACTTCTTACAGTAAATGTCCCTGATATCACAGTGGGGAAGAGTGCAATGTGCTATTTACGGTAAATATGTTATAGGCTTCAAACCCAACTTGAACACACATTTAGCCATGGAATCGTACAGAAAAGACCAAAATTCCCCGTCCATGCCAACGTAACGCCACATTAATAATGAACCCAGAGAGAATGGTAATGACAGCCAAGCATCCAAATGTTCAACAGTCCGCTTCCAGTCTAAACTGTAAACACATGCAAACAGAGTTAATGAGGTAGAGCAAGCTGACCTTCAGTAATGCTGACCGGGGTTTATTATGGCATCAGAGAGCAATGAAATGTGGAGAGATGAAATGAACGGACGCGGGTGCAGACTACAGCAGAAGAGAAACGCTCTGAACATGCAGCATTGAGACCGATGCGGGTACGGAGCGTGTGCCGTTGTGACCGATGCGGGTACGGAGCGTGTGCCGTTGTGACCGATGCGGGTACGGAGCGTGTGCGTTTCAGCAACGTGACACCGGCAAATGGGGACTGCAGAAGGACTCAAGGTCACGATGGCTCAAACTCTAAAGACAAGCTGGAAAGACGGGAGAGGACCTGGGTAATGAAACACTCTGTACTGCTGTAGTAGTTTCACTTTATAACAGGCAGCGGAAATAATAGTGAGCATCATATAGAACAAGCCTGTATCAGAGCTGAAGAAGCCGTCCCACCATTACAGCCCAGTGATAAAAGGCAATACCATCTACACCGTAGGGCACACAGATAATACATAAATTCAGTTGATTGTCAACCACGACAAATGACTCCCCCACGAGAAGAGGTGGATCATTCCAGATGCTGACCTCTCCACCGCACCTTCAGGACAGTAGGCACTTGCTGCTGTACGCTGGCATTTCCAAAGGTGGGAATCCATGTTTTCCCAGGGAGTACTTAAAACCAGAATGGAAGCCCAGAAGGCTTCGCCCGAAAGGTCCAAAGGCTGCTTCTTTCGGAAGATAAACTCTGCAAGGTGGGGCATGTAGGGCTGGTGCTGGTCTTCAGCAGGGTGACAGAGTCCAAAGCCCCTTCCTCAAAGCCCCTTCCTCAAAGCCTCATCCTGGTAGCCCGGCCCCCGCCCGGGCTACTGTGTGATGCAGTTGTCGCCCATGTCTTGGGCGTAGCGGTCAGAGATGGCCGTGCGCAGCTCCTCCACGTCGTGCCGCAGCAGCTGCACCTCCACCAGCTTCCTGTCCAAGGCCTCTGGTGTGCTCCACTCCTCCACGTCCTCAACGCCGGGCTGAGTGGCTGCGGGGTGGGGGGGAGAGACACTGCATCTGCATTCAAGTTGACACATTAATTCTCCGGGGTGGAAGGTACAGCCCTGGGTCCTTCAGAGAGAAGAGACAGGGTTTGACTGCTGACGAATGTCCCTCGAGCTGCATACGGAGACGGTCACCAGCAGCCTATCTGCTGCATCACCACCTGCTCTGCACCAATGGGACAAGTGCGGCAGAGCAATAAGGCTGTATCACGCATGTAAAAATATACATTTGTGTAAGTGCCACGATAATGTCCTACTTACGGGTGACTCCGAGCAGCAGGGAAAGGTTGGGGTCTCGGCCCTGAGCGCGCTGTGTTAGCACGCTGCAGAGGGAGCGCAGGTCCCCCAGGCAGGCCTTCATCTCTGCGTGGAGATGCCGTGCTTGCTCCGCCCCCGCCCCCACACCCACGCCGTCTGTCTCCGCCTTGCAGAGGCGCTCCTGCAGGGTCAGGGTCTGCTCCACCAGCTCCTGGTTCTGTCCGGACAGCTGAAACACAGGCGGCTTTCTGGTCACGTGACCATCCGTCTCATGACTACAGGGAGCGGCCTGGCCATCAGTCCCTCACAGCTACGGCTGCCTGCGTTGAGGGTCAGACACGGCTGCCTGTGTTGAGGGTCAGACACGGCTGCCTGTGTTGAGGGTCAGACTCTCCATGGAGCTTGTGGATAGCAGCGATAAATGAAACAGACCCTATATTTTACAAGAACATCACTAAGGACTCATAACCTGAAAGGCATAGAGTGGTGGTATAGGGGGCTGGCTGGTTGGCTGGCCGGCACGCACGCTAGCTGACCTCCTTCATGGCGCTGAGCTGCTGCAGCAGGCTCCTCTCCTTCACACACAGCTCCTCCCTCAGCGCCTGGCTGGTTCCTTCCTCCTGAAGCAGCTGTTTCTCCAGCGTCTATAACAAGCGTACAGAAAATGAATGAATCACGTTGCAATACACAAGGCATGAGGCTCCCACACCGAGGCACCCAGACACCCACCCGTATCTGTGATCCCAGCTGCTCAATCACCCGCCTCTCCTTGTCGACAACCTTCGGAAAACAGAGCAGTCAGGAGGCCGTGTCAGAGCTGAGCATCTTACTGCTGACTTTCTGTGCATTTACTGAAGAGGACACATGGAACCCAAGACGTATCAACACTGCCCAGGTGAGCACGTTCACGGCAGTGACCCTCTGATGAGGTCACAGACCCAGACACTGGAGCGGGCAGGCCGGAACCGCAGGCAGGCTGGAACCGCAGGCAGGCCGGAACCGCAGGCAGGCCGGCACACAGCCGTACCTTCTGGAGCCTCTGGACCTCTTCCCTCAAGGCCTCATTCTCATCCCGCAGCTTCGCCACGTCCAACGTGGGCAGCCGGACTCCATCCTCCAGGCCTTCACGGACTCGCTCCTGCAGGCTGATGGCAGAAGGTCCAAGATAGAATTCCTCCTGATCACCCCATGACAACGGGCACACCTCACGGAGGCAAAGCCCTCCAAGGCCGGTACCAGCAACATAAAAAAAGCATACATTTGCATGCAAAGGAAAGTTCCAGTGCTTAGCAGGCGGATTCCGCTCACCGCTGTGACTCAGCATCCAGGACAGACATTAGTCAAAGGGGCGTGATAGATGCAGCCACACTGTGTAGAATGGAGGACCTGCCTCTACAAGTGTATCACATGCTTAATTCTGTAAAGACACACCATGCAGCTCTGCCTGGGGGAGGGGGGCGCGTCCCAAACAGATGGCATGCACATGCACGTCGGGGGGGATGGGGACGGGGGGGGTTACCTGGTGACGGTGGTGAGCAGCTCCTTCTCCCGCTGCCTCTGCTCCTCCAGCTGCCTCCCCTTGTCCCGTACAGCCCCCTGCGCCTCCTCCAGAGCAGCCTGCAGCTGAGCCACCGCCTCCTGCAGCTGCTTGGCCTTTTCCTGCACATCCTCAAGCTGCGATATGCAGACCGACAGGCGTAAGCGCGCGCACATGCACACACGCACACTTACCAACTGAGCATTCTGCAGTCAGCTGGAGGCTGGCCTTATAAGTGTCACAAGTTGCTC
>JAODKF010006595.1:0-16758 GCA_026779585.1 Mormyrus proboscirostris
CATTGGAGGGGGGACCCACGTGCCTTGTTCGGGCTGTGCCCGACCAGGCCCCATGGGTGCAGGCCTGGCCACCAGGCTCTCACCATCGAGCCCCGCCCCCAGGCCTGGCCCCGGTGACCCACGTCTGGGCAAGGGAAATCGTGGATCCATGCTGTGACTCATCATAATGGGGTCTTGTGAGGCGCACTTCGTCTGGTTCCTCACCCAGGACCTGTTTGCCTTGGGTGACCCTACCAGGGTAATAAAGCCCCGGGCAACTTAGCTCCTGGGATCATTGGAACGCGCAAATCCCTCCACCACAATAAGGTGTCGGCTCCAGGAGAGGCCAAAGAGTATCAGATCCTAAGAAATCTCTCTCAGTCAGGAGATGTACCGGTATCTTGGGCACCACTTTAAACTTCAGATTCCTGGCTTCTACAGGACCCGTCAGTCAGACAGTGGTGCAGGGTACCTGGCAGTTGTGTCCATGTTCTCATGTAGACTTAGATCAATATAAAAAATTTGATTTTGATACCTCACTATCAATACCAAATCAATACTGTAAACTGTTTAAATATTAAATTGCTTTGAAATGTATGTTGCCAGTAAAGGAATCTTGAAACTTGATTATTGAAATAAACAAGCCTATTTATGAATTAAACCACAATTTACAGCACACTTTCATCAAATACCGCACTTTCCAAATTTATTTGTTATATCTTAAATTTTTGGTGCCAGTAACTGCCTCCAATGTGTAGAGATATGCCTCCATGCCATTGTCTAGTGTCAGCTTCATAAGAAAGCTATGTGGGCTTCATTGCTTGGTGCTGGTGCCATATGATACACCAGGGTGACAGGTTGCGTGATCTTGTGGGTTTGATCTGGTTTTTGGCTCCAGTCAGCATATGGCTTCTTCTGTTTTGGCACAAGGTATGTTTTCAGTGAACCTAAGCCACATATAGCCTCACCTTCCTGTGAGTGGAACCCAATGTGGTCTTATGCTGAAGAAGGCCCAGCACTTTATGTTTAAATGTATCATGAAATGCTTTCAGAGACTAAGAGATGCTTTTAGGCTCACAAATCTTGCAAAGAGTCATTGTTTGAGTTATTGTAACCCACCTGTCATCTCAAACCAGTACAGTTATTCTGGACTTTTGATTCGTGTTTCTGACATAAGACCACTCCTGAGCTTCTGAAATACTCAAACCACCTATACCTTGTGTTTATCAACATGGTGCCGGTGCTGGCCTGGTTTTCATTTGGTGCCTATTGAGAACCAGCCTGCATTTCTACTGGTTTCTAAAAAGAACAGAACAAAAATGTTACGTATAGGCATGTAACGATGAACCGTGAATCTGTGCGGTTCACATCGACATCATATGTTAGTTTTTGGTTTTGACCGAACACGAGATGGTGAGCGAATTTGAAATTGAAGACCCATCCCCGATCTTAAATCAGCAGTGTGGCAGCATTTTAGCTTTCCAGTCACAAATGAAAATGGCGAGAAAAGACAAAAACTGTGTTCAAACATTGCAAAAGACTGATAACATACATAAATAGCACAACGAACATGCTTCAGCATGTCCACCGACACCACAGTGAGCTCAATTCACCACTGCCAGAGCGAAGATTACTAAAATGGCAAACCATGCTAAAAAGCTATCAAGCCTTTGTTTATTTGATAAGTCTTTATATTAAGTGCCCCTTCATAATGCATTAATTATGCATTCATAGAGCATTCATGTGAAACATGCAAGTACACTTTAGCATTCTAACATTCCTTAACAGCTTTAATATACATCAATAACAAACATTAAAAGATTATACAATTATAATGTTTGTTATTATTATATAATGTTTGTTATTAATGTACTGAACGTTTTATGAGTGCAATATAAAAGCATTATGAAGGTGCAGTTAATGTTGCTGTCTGTGTGTGTAAGTGAGTTTATTCTTTATTTTCAGTTGTTGATTTACTGCTGTCCTTTTAAGGATTGTGCAATAAAAGATTTTGTTAAAAACTAAACTTTGCAGTCCCCCTCATGACCTCTTAGCCATAATGTTTAATTTATTATGGCTTATACTTGTTATTATGTTTATACTTCATTGTTAAACATATTTATACATTATTATGAAATCTGGCCAGCAGATCGATCCTTCATTTTTCACTAAATAAAACAATGATGCAACATTGCATCATTTATGTGAATTATACAGCTGTTTTAGTGCAATATTTTGGGTTAAACATCTTATTTTCAGCAAACACAATTCATAATATTTTAAGCTATTTAATAACATTTTGTCTCCTTAAAGGCTCTCCCATGTGTGTGTTAGTTTATTCGCTCTTGCTGTCCTTTTAAGGATCGTGCAGTAATGCTAAATGCTGCTAAACACTGAACTTTACTGAACGCCTCATGATTTCTTCACCACTCAAAATGCCAAAATATTTTATTTATTCAACCTGTGACATATTTATACTTTTTATTAAATCTGGCCAGCAGATCGATCTTATGTTTTTCTCTGAATAAAAAAATGATGTAACCTTATTCCACTAATAAGCTGGCAAGCTGTTTCATTGCCTGCACCACTGTTAAGACTAAACTATGTCGGTTATGGATTGAATTTTATGGGTTTGGAGGAGGAAGGTTTGGACGCCATAGCCCGTCCCACTTTTGCTGATGTTACAGTGCCAAAGTCTGAGCCCAGCTTTTCTGCGGTGCTGTGATGGAGACATTTTTCTGGCCCAGTGACAGTTTTTGTGATGGAAATACGTGTATCCATTCCCAGATTGGGAAAAACTCCCCCACCAGCACAGCATTGGTGGAAACGAGGCACCAGTCTGACACCAAGAGCTGATGTTCTTCATGCGTCATTACCATAAATTTAGAAACAGAGACTGGTTTCACTCCCAGTCTTTATCAACTTTTCAGAGTGCTGAACGTAATACTGAGTCATTGAAATAACAAATGAGAAAAGGCCACAATTTGCATAACCTGATCATGCAAAGTGTGACCTTTTCTTGTTTGTTATTTTAACTACCATTTTAAATACCATTTGCCATATGCCGCTACATGAAAAAGTAATACAAAGTTTTACCAGCAGGTAGACTCCACAGATGAACCAGATAATGAAGCTCTGTGGGTGCACAGGTAAAGTAAGCTCTTTCATTTCCCCTCACCTCAGGTCCAGCTGCCCCACGCCAAATCCAGAATGGAGCCCCTGCAGATGACCAGGAGGGGCAGAGAAGGCAAGGCCTCCAAGCAGTACACACAGGACATGAGTGACAAAATACGTGCAGCTAGCCTGAAAATTCGACTGAAACACAAACTCAGTTAGACTAACATATTACCAGGTAACACTTTACTTGATGGGGCACAAATAATATAGTATGCTGTTACTTTTAATACTCTTAATGTATTTATTAACCACAAACTAACTCTTAGTTACATACTGATCTCATGTTTGTACTACTGAAGGAATTACTGAAAGAACAAGTAATGAATAACAGTTAAATAAGTTAAATACTGATCTTATGTTTATCATTAATGAATCATGACACATCTTTTATCTAAAGCAGCTACTGTTTGTTCATTATTTGTACCTCGGAAGTAACTAAGTTACTACTAAGTATTTGTGCCCCTCAAGTAAATTGTTTCCATTGGTGAGCAGTGTGAACCTTGCCAAATTATAAAAGTTCAAATGAATATCTATACCGTACGTAAAAAGTGAGAATCTTCTAGTGGTGCACTAAGATCAACCTTTCTGTAGAAGTGTTCTCTTTACTGTCTGATTGATCCTGAGAGGAAGGAGCTGAAGGATATACATCTGACAAATATTAAAATGGTAATGAAATTATATTTTGAAGCTGATTTGCACTGCAGCTAGAAGCTAAACATGTCAAATGAAAATAAGACCTGTTTCCTGAATTATTCTTTACGTCACTTTATCTGGTATATTTTTAAATCTTAGTTATTCATATTCAAATCACATCAGATTGGAAACATCAGAAACACTTGGAAAAACTCTTACTAGTGATCAGTCTCTAAACAGGGGGTGCTCGGGTTACAACATCTCGACATACGACGTTTCGAGTTTATAACACTCACTTCCATAAAAACTTTTTAATATTGAAACGTGAGCATTTCAGCTTATGCCAAACGCAAGTGTTGTACTTAAAAACTACCTGGGCGAACTAGTTTGCACACAGCGAAAGAATACGCAGTAATGCAGCGTATGAGTGAAGGAGTCAGCGTCCCCCAGTACGCTTAGCTGTGCCATTTTGGACTGTTAAAAACGCAAGTGTTCCATTTGTGAAGGGGAAAGCCATCACAATGGAAGTGAAATTAGACATTGTAAAGAGATCAGACAAAGGGTGTGTTTCGACTTGCACCAAAATTCAGATTACGTCACTGTCGTAGAAATGGAACTGTGTCGTAACCCAAAGACCCCCATACTATATAATATTCTGTACTTCATGGCATTCATTAGGATATATGTCTGCAGTGGCCATATTTCTCAGCCCATAGCTGTTTTCTGGTGCTTAAAGTGCTAACAATGTTGTAGCTAGAGGACCCAACTTTCTTCTCCCATATCCGAAGAAGGTTCATCTAATGGTATTGCGGTTAATATTGTCCTTTTCAATCATATACCTTCATCTCAGCTATACACACCTACTTTTGTCCCACAATGTTGTACATTTGGCATCAGCTCAGTTGAAGGCCTGTCCATGTATGTCCACAGACAGGCGATGGAGCAGCAACAGATACAGGCACAGGAAAGGGAGAGACGGGCCTCCAACTCAGGTGAGCAGCTTGGACAGAGCCAGTGTCACGCACTGCAAAGTGCTGCCACATGTTAAAGGTTACCAGGGAATCCCACAAGTGATCTAGTATCAGGGAAGCAGAAACATGGCATTTACCATCCTGGGAGATCCTATGGCTTTGTAGGCCATACAGTATCCAGCTGTTTTAGTGTATATTCTGCGATAGTAGGTTACACAGTATCAAACTGTTTGCCTGTATATTCTGTGCAGGTAGGTGATACAGTTTGCAGTTCTTTTCCTGTATACTCTGTGCTAGTTGATTATACAGTAGGGGTGGGAAATCTGATCTGCAAAGGGCCAGTATGTGTAAGCAAGTTTTTGGGATAACCCACAAACCCAATGATACAATTGCTCACTCCAATTATACAGTATCCTACTGTTTGCCTCTATACTCTATGCAGCTAGGTTATACGGTATCCAACTCCTTGCCTCTATACTCTGTGCAAGTAAGTCATACAGTATCCAGCTGGTTGCCTCTATACTCTGTGCTGATCGGTCATACAGCATCCAGTTCTTTGCTGTATGCTCTGTGCTTGTAGGTTATACAGTATCCAACTGTTTGCCCATATTCTCTGTGTTAGTAGGTCATACAGTATCCAGCTGTTTTCCTGTATGGTCTGCCCTGCTAGGTTATCCACTATCCAACTTTTTGTTTGTGTTCTCTGAGCTGGTAGGTTTTAAACTATCCAGCTGTTTGCTGGTTGGGGCTAGTAGGCCATACAGTATGATCCTGCTGAATTTCTGTATACAGTGTCCAGCTGTTTGCTTGCATACTCTGTGACAGTAGGTGATTCAGTATCCAGCTCTTTGCCTGTATACTCTGTGCAAGTAGGTTATACAGTATCTAGATGTTTTCCTATATGCTCTGTGATAGTAATTCTTATATTATTCAGCTTATTTTTTTATGGTCTTTCCTTGTAGGTTATCCAATAACCAACTGTTTGTTTGTGTGCTCAGAGCAGATGGGTTATACAGTATCCAGCTCTTTGCCTGTATAATCTGTGCTGATGGGTCATACGGTATCTAGCTCTTTGCCTGTATGGTCAGGGCTAGTAGGTCATACAGTACAGTATCTTCTAGCTGTTTGTCTGTATACAATGTCCAGCTGTTTGATTGAATACTCTGTGACATTGACATTAGGTCATACAGTATCCGTCTCTGCCAAGTTGCAGCAAAAACCTGCGAACCCAATGACCCTTAACAGTATCCAGCTGATTGCCTCTATTCTCTGTGCTGGTGGCTTATACAGTATCAATCTCTTTGGCTGTATACTCCATGCTGGTAGGTTTTTACAGTATCCAGGTGTTTGCGCATATGCTCTGTGATAGTTGTCATACAGTATCCAGCTGTTTGCCTGAATTCTTTGTGCTGGTAGGTTATACCGTATCCAGTTGTTTGTCTGTATATTCTGTATTGCCAGGTTATGTATTGTCCAGCTGTTTGTCTGCATTCTCTTTGCTGGTAAGTCATGCAGTTTCCATATTTGTGTCCCATTGCTTTATCCTGTCTCTCCTGGTTTCCGGCTTTCACTCAGTGAGAAAATGCAGACAGTATCTTAAAGGGCATTGTGGCTTTTTCTGTTTCTGCAGGACCCTCTGCTTCCTCGGTACTCAGTGTGGCCCCCACCTCAAGTGTGCCCGCTGCCATGCCTGCCCCCATTGGCATGTATCTGCCACCTCCACCTCCTCCAGGGCCACCTCCACCTTCCACTGGACCGCCTCCACCCCCACCCCCGCTCCCAGCTAGTGGAGCCCCATGGGCACAGGGCCAGGTTGCCCATCCCCCCTCAGGCCTGGCAGCTGCCATTGCTGGGGCGAAGTTGCGTCGTGTGCAGAGGGTTAGTGACGGACACTGGCTGAGTATGATCATACTCAGGATGGGATTAAATCCCAGTACACATAGTGCTTTTACACTGCATCAGGTGCCATAATTTTGATACAGTACTTTTGGTATTTTCCTTTTTTCATTGACTTGCAGTACCAAAAGTGCCAAACCAGCTGGGGTACTTTTTTGGTACTTTAGGGTGGGACTTTCTTTGTTGATTGGTTATGCAAATAGCCTGCTTCCGAAACAATACCAGCAGTGTCTTGAAAAAAATTTGCAACCATAAAAGTTAAAAAAAGTAATAATAATGGAAGCGTGAACTGTGATCAGGTGGGAAGAACAGATACAGACAAGATGCGGAAAGCATTACAAGTAATAAAGTATTGCGTATAATTGCCAAATTTTACAATGTGATTTTCTTGTAATAAATATAAGGGTATCTATAAAGCAAAAAAAACACAAACACATCTTGGAGTGATTTAAACAGAATAGACAAAAATGATTATGATTCTTTGGGAGAATACATGTAGTGCTTCATGCCAAAGCAGTGGAGGTCAACTGAAAGCTGACTTTTACACATATACTAAAACAGGGGACTCAAACTCAATTTACCTGGGGACCACAGGCTACGCGGCGTTCTTCCTAGGTGGCCATATGAAAAATTACAAAAAAAACCGTGTCCCATCTTTTTCACTTGAAATTTTAAATTTATACAGTCATTAACTACGGGACAATCTGGTCACGTGGTCAGTCAATAAGCTCCATCTGAAGTTTAATCTTGTAAGATTTAGACTATTTACTGAAATTCAGGCAAATACAAATAATGTTGACAAATCATAGTTGCGCTAGTTTTTAGCAACTGGGTATTCAACTAGCTTTGCGGCTGATGTCATATACTGACGGATCTCACTAATACAGACTGAGACATGGACTAAATACACAAGACAAGCTGAACTCAACGAGCAACAGGTGGGAACAATCGAGGCATTAACACGAGGTAATGAGGTGGACGTGGCACACACGAGGACTGGACGCACAAGTCATGACAGACCCCCTCCCCAAGGCACGCACTCCCCAAGGGGAGCGGCGGACAGGACGAGACCGGGAACAAGACCTGAAAAACAAAAGCCAGAACTAATTAATGGGGAACCATAAACAGGACGGAAACACAAAACAGGCACAGGGGCAGAAACCAAGACAAGACCTGACAGAGAACAGAAAACGCAGACAGACAGATCAGGAAGGGAGACACAGGGGGAACAGAGAATGGAGGAACAACAGGGTGAGGAGTGAACACGGGAGACACAGGAGGAGGAGCAGGAACAGGAGGGACAAAGGGACAAGGAGCAGACAGGGGAGACGAGACAGGAACGGACGGGGGACAAAGGGGAGTCCGAGAGAACCCAGGCAGGCGAGGGAAGGCAGCCAGAGAGGCCGCAGGCGACAGGGAGGCAGGAGCAGGAGAGGACTACGAAGGGGTTAAGGAGACAGACGGAGGGACAGACAGAGGAAACGAGGAGGGAGCAGGAGGGAACACCGGTGCAGGCAGGCAGGAGCGGGAAGCCGTGGCAGGCGACGGTGCAGCTGGAGCAGGGGGGCCCGGATGCGGCCGACGAGGCGCCGACAGAGGGACTGCAGGCGGGCGACACGGCACCGGAGGGGGACCCGGAGGCAACAGCTGAGCCAGCGCCGCAGGACCCACAGGCAGCCACCGAGCCTCAGCCAGGGGACAAGCGGGTGAGCCAGGGGGCAGGGCGGGCAGGACCCGACCCCTGTGAAGGTGTCCCCTGCCCTTACGGGACACCAACAAGCGGGGTTTAGGTCGGGCTCCCCCATGCTGGGGTGATGGTGGAGGAGTTCTACCCCCCGAGTCTCTGGGGCCCAGTAAGAATATCCCCGAGGGGTCCCATTCGAGCTCCTCCTCCTCTACCAAGGGTAGTCCAGGACCTCTTCAGGGATAGGGGACCTCCTCCAGGATATCAGCCCTGTGGCAGGAACAGGAGCCGGCGAGACGGGCAGGACAGGTGGAGCAGCTGTGGGCAGAGCAGGGACCCCGGGCGGAGCAGCTGGTGCTGGGACGGGCAGGACGGGTGAGCCGGGTTGGACAGGAAGGACGGATGAGCCGGGCTGGACAGGAAGGACGGGAGAGACGGGCGGGATAAGCGAGTCAGGTGAGATGGGCAGGGCCAGCGAGACAGGAAAGCCGGGCTGGACAGGCAAGACGGGAGAGCCAGGCTCAGGCGTGCGGCCAGCAGGGGGCGCCTTGGCGGGCACCTCTGGCGTAGGCCAGCAGGGGGTGCCTTAGCGGACGCGGCGGCGTCCTCAGGCGTGCGGCCAACAAGGGGCACCTCAACGGACGTGGCAGCGTCCTCGGGCGTTGCAGCAGGCGATACCGCGGGCAGAGCGGCTGCAGCATTGGGCAGGGCTGCGGGCATCTCCTCCAGGTCATCTGGGGCTGGCGTTTCCTAATGGCGCGATGCCCCTTTAGATAATCGTGGGATGGCGATCTCCGACCGCTCTGGCCCCTTTAAAAGCCAGGCGTGTTCCCAGAAAGGAGTAAGCCGGCGTGAAGGCAACTTCGAGGGAGCGGGGAAGACTGGGGCGATCGTGGTCTCTCCCCGATCGCTGGCAGGAAGAAACATAGGGGAGAGAGAGCAAGGCCCGTGGAAGATCGTCGGGGCTTCTGCCGGCTTCTCTCTCCCCTTTCGCCTCTTCTTTTTCTGGCCTGTTGCTGGTGGCGGGGTTGCTTTTAGGAGATCCGTAATTCTGTCATATATCGTGCGCAGGCGAGCAGGCAAGGAGGCCAGAGCAGCAGGGTAGACGGAGAAAAGGAGTTTATTCTGGACAGGACGGGTACTCACACAAGCATTGACGACAATACACTGACGGATCTCTCAAATACAGACTGAGACATGGACTAAATACACAAGACAAGCTGAACCCAACGAGCTACAGGTGGGAACAATCGGGCATTAACACAAGGTAACGAGGTGGGCGTGGAACACACGACGACTGGACGTACAGGTCATGACAGCTGAGGTAAAAAAGTGCCATCTACATTACACCACTGACAACATGTAGTGTTCTTACAAGACAAAGTAACACTGAAAACTTCAATGTACATTACTGACAAACTATTAGCAAGATAAACAGACAAACCATAACATTTTCCCCTCATTTTGAACTAAAAGATAACTTACCTGGCATTTGCTATAAAGTAGTGGGTGGTGATCACAATGATCGAAACCCAAAATATGACCATAGTAGGCTTAGTTCTCTTAAAAGGATGAAAAAGCTCCAGAGCACTGTCTTCCTCCATGTTTTTACTGACACAAAACAAACCCATGTTCCATGTGCTTGTGTCTGGGGGACTGTTGCTACCTTTGGTTGATACAGAAGTTTTTCAAAGCACAGTAATAAATCAGTCTTAATGGTAATTCAAATTTGAAACTGTAATATTATGTGTAGCGAATTTTACCATGAAACTAATAACTAGCATTTCATCCCTAGTACAAAGTAAAGATTGATTTGGCGTCTGTCTGGGGTTGGTTCCTGCCTGTGCTCCTGGGATAGGCTCTGGCCCCCTAATGACCCTGGTTGGGATTACATGGTAACAGATGGATAGTGATGTGAGAATTGCATGGGTATAACATACAGGGATGGTATTAATATCACATGTTTTCTAACCCTATAATATACTATTGCCATACCTTGAAGTATCATACTTTCTTGAAGTACCAAAAGTACAGCACCTGATGCAGTGGAAAAGCACCTTTAATATGCAAAAGTCTTAGAAGTCAAGAAGTATATGTGAAGCTGATTATCTGGCTAGTAAGTGTGTATTTGGTAAAAAAAACATTAACAGAATACATGAAAACAAATAGTGACATAATAAAGTAAGGGTTTTTGGCTAGAAGAACACCACTTAGGTTTGCAAACTCCCAAATTTTACCACCAGCTCAGTTAATTATCTTATTTAATTAAATTTGATGCGTTTTTTGTTGGCCAAACATGATATGGTAGTAAACATGTCAAGAAATATCTGGGTATTTTGCCAGCAAATACTGGGGTGACTTTAGGAGAGATTTTGAACTAAAGCTAAGCTAACACACTTTGGCAGACATATTATCATGGTTTTAGACCAACATGAAGATCATTTAAACTTCATTTCCTTTGACTCTTAGTCTGACGACAGCGCCAAGGGCGATGCCAACCGGACAAGCGGTGGCCTGATGGAGGAGATGAACGCCCTGTTGGCGCGAAGGTGAGTGTGGGGGTCTGTTAACCTTTTTTCACTGACTATTTCTGTCCTGAACTGTGTGGTGCCTCTTTAATAAATTTAGTGTCATTTATCATGTATGTATTATCTAAGGAATTAATATTTATCGCTTGGGAAATCTAGTCGAAAGATCGTAATTTAAATATTCATTTGCCCCAGACTCCTGTGTATTTTTAAATAAGTATATGTCAGTGTAATTTTCTTGATGGCAGAAGGAAAGCAGCAGAGAAGCCTGCAGACAAGGAAGACAGCCAAAATGTGAGTATGTCAGAGAAGGTGCCCTCATGCCAGTCTGAGATGTTGGCACTGTAACTGGCGAGCTTGTCTATCAATTCGCAATTACTACGTGTAGGTGAGCCCAGTACTGGTGTTTACTAAGCATGTCTGACCGCACAGCATCAGTGCACTCTGGTTGATTGTGACTGCTCTGTCTTACAGGAAGACCTCAGCCTCTCTCCATCCCCTGTAACACGTGGGGCAGGTAAGCAGGTGGCCGCCTCTTATTTTTGACATATGGACACTCCTCTACTTACGAACTTTCAACTTACGAACCTTCAGACATACAAACAAAGAGGACTGTAAGTCCAAATTGTGATCCTTGTGCTCCAGTTTCCTGTCTGCAACATCAATTTTTTTTTTTCTGCACGCCAATTCCGCCTAGTATGACTTCTTCCCGCTACCCCCGCTGCACAGCAGTGTAATATGCGTACTCCCAGCATCCCAATTCTCTGTACTTGCGTATACCCTTAAAGTGATGTTGAATAACGACTTACAAACATTTCAAGTTACGAACGGCCATTCGGAACGTTACTCATTCGTAAGTAGAGGAGTATATGCAAATAAACAGCAACAATCCAAAAAAGTTCCTTACTTTTTGCTTGATGAGTAGAAGAACATCACTAAGTAATTTACACAG
The DNA here is from genome assembly GCA_026779585.1 of Mormyrus proboscirostris. Lineage (NCBI taxonomy): Eukaryota > Metazoa > Chordata > Actinopteri > Osteoglossiformes > Mormyridae > Mormyrus > Mormyrus proboscirostris. The sequence continues at coordinate 11,821 of JAODKF010006595.1, forward strand.
GCGTATATGACATTACATCAGTAAATGTTCCAACAGTAAAATCATTTAAACAGTTTTCCTTTGCATAGTACTGCTTATAAAACATGTAAATTCATCACTTTTGGACATAGGGGATGTCATGTCAGTATAGGTGGTGTCGGGGACAGTGTCTGGTCTCACTGTGCTGCTTCTGTTCTAGAAGCCCAACGGAGGCCTTGGGATCGAGCCAGTTCTGCAGACAGGTCATCGCTTGTGTCAAGGTGAGCCCAACACTGCTGCTAGCTGCTAATATCTGTGCATATGTAGCCTAACCCTGTGCATGTTGAAGCAACCCAATTCTCCTATACAGCAGTTGCACAGGACAAACACCCCTGCTACATGTAAAGGGTGTTTACTCTCTAGGATGGCCCATCTTGTTCTCGGTGCTTCCTAGGACAGCTTTTGCAAGATTCACTTGTGAGATATATGGTCCACAAGGTGTTAAACTAATAGCTGAATAATGCAACATGTTGAGCCTTTGGAGAGAGACGTGTTACAAAAGGAGGCGGCCGATAATTCATTATTAAAAATAAAAAATTAGAAGATTGAGGAGGAGGCTGGTGGAGAGGGAGAGTCAAAACTGAGTCTGATGATGAAAGTTAAGTTATTAAAGCTGATGTTCAGATTAAAATATTTGAGGAGGGTCGAATTGCAGTGAGTGGCATTCCTATAAAGACAGGAACCCCCCTCACTGTTTTCATTGGTTCTTATTCCATAATGTTTAACACAAATGTCATAGCCCACACCAGGAAACAAAGTTACCAGGGACTTCCTGCTTTGCTTGTATGTGTGAAAACTGTATTAAATCAACAAACATACACTGCCCGTCCAAAAAAAGTTGCCATTTGAATTTATATCAGCAAATACTTAAGAGCCAATGATTGGATCATAATTACAGCTCAGCAACATTATGCAGCAATAAAGTGAAGTCAGCTGAGTACCTGAATCTACTGACTGGCCAGGTTACACCTCCATCCATCATCAGTGGGTTTTTTTTCCCTGTTGGCGTGGGCATATTCCAGGACAAGAATGCCAAGATTCATTGGGTTTGAATTGTCAAAGAGTGGTTTAGGGAGCATGAGGAATCATTTTCACACATGACTTGGTCACCTCAGGGTTATGGCCTTAACCTCATTGAAGGTCTTTGGGATGTGCTGAAAGAGGCTTTATGGAGTGGTTCAACTCACTTGTCAATACAGGATCTTGGTGAGAAATGAATGCAAATCTGGATGAAAATAAAATGGTGAGATGTTGCATCCTACATATGTATTTCCTACTTCAGCACACCTGATCAGGTGTTAAGGGGTAGGAAATACCTGGGTAGGACAAGGGGTCGCGAGGGCATGGATTATGAACCGGTGATCTGGACATTTAAAAAACTGACTGGCTAGTGAGGTGCCCGTTCCTGCTTCTGAAGTGCTGGAACATTATAATCAGGTGTGATAGATTATGGCTGGTCCTAAATTGTAAATTATTCAGTACATCCATAAAAGAAGCATAACTGGTAAGTAAGTGTAGTGGAGGTGGCTACATATACAGCATGATTGTACATGTAGCTAAATGTTCATAAGGCAATCGCAGAGACAAACTGGTTGTTTTAGCAGTTTATTTACACACTTTTATTTGCACATTCTTAGCACCCATCGTATAATTCAGGAGCAAAGCACAATACACAAGGATTTGCCTTTTCTCCCAAACGTCTGCAATAAATAAGTGCATGTCTGACATATAATTAAAAACAAATTCCAAAGGGTCCCAAAAGCCTTCATCCTCTGATCTATTCTCACCAGTATCAGGAATAGGTAGCAAGGAGACTCCTCATGATCTTTGATTCCTTTTTTAAACAGAAAAGAAGGTGAAATGGAGAAATACATGGTGTCCGAAAATCAGTCTGTGTTTTTGTAATCATGTTTATAAGCACTTTATATCTCTATCAATATTTATTGAGCAATTACAAATTTACCAAACAGCACAAGCTTATATTGTTCACATAAACACTGAGAAAGACGGTGATGGAATACATGTCTAATGTATTATAGCGCGGGTGCCGTTCCCTCCTGTAATCTGAAATCTGAGAATCTCCACTTTTTAGAGTCAATTACCTTCTAGTTGGTGCATATCTTTCAGCAAGCCCATTGACAAATTAGTTTTACTCACACACAGTGGCACAAGTTAATTGTTTCACAATACTAAGATGCATGAACTGAGTCAGGGCTGCTCATCCTCGGTCCTAGCAGCTAATCTCTGCAGGGCACTCAATCGTCAGGAACAGTGGTGGGCAAGAACTAATTTAATGTTTTAATCCTGGTACACTGGGTAGTTTCTAGCTATTGAAAAGACAAGGGGTTAAGTCAAGTTTACTTGGGGCTTGACTTTTTTTTTTTGAAGGAAGACTGGCATCAGGGTTTGGGGCTAGGCTTAAAATACTCAGGGATATGGCCCCAAGTGATCGGACCTAATAATGCCCATGATGGTGTGTTTAGCAGAAAGAACATCTCGTTTAACCCCCATAAGACTTTTTTTTAACATAACTTGGTGACACCACAGTTATTTAACATTTGTCCGTGGTGTTATGTCATTAATGATACGGCTGCTCAACTTTAGCAGACTTTGACAAGAAGTGCACTATTTTCTGTTCATCAAGGTGACATTAAGCATTAAGGAAAAACACAAAAAAGTTACATGCAAACATAACTCACCGACATGTACAACTCTTTTAAGTGAAATATATTCGCTACAAAACTTGTTTGGTTGAGTAAAGAAAATCTTTTTTCTTTGAGCAAAGCGCTCCCATCACACTCTGACACTCGGTACCAAGTCACCTCCAGCACACAGAGCAAGCAGTTGATAAACCATAACTCCAAATTCCCAAAAAGGACTTCTAAGTCCTGATTGGTCACAAAACACCAACAAACTGAGCTCAAATGTATAACACAATTTTCCTGCTCAATTGGTTCACTTTGGTAGCACGGTAAAATCCACCCATTTTGCTCAATTTACTGAAATCTGTCTCGGCTACTAGACTCAACTTGAGATATGTATATAAATATTGATTATATGACATTGAATTACTGTTAATGTCTGGGTGTTTCTTTGATTAATGATTAACACATTGACGTATTGTCATTGAATCACTGCAAATGCATGGTAAACATATGATTAGTATGATTAATGTAACAACTACTTATACATTTGCACTTAGCTAACAGAAGATCCAATGCCATACGGTTTTGCAGAGCTGCCTGCTTAACCACAGATAGTTCACCCTTAATGGCCTTTACAGTGTCAAATGTCTGATTGGCCACTTTTTCTACCTCAGTCTTCAGGGCAGCCACCTCTGTCTGAAGGTCTGTCACTCCAAGGGATGGAATGAACATCCCAAACCATTGCTAAGTTCGACTAAGACAACGTCTGCTCCGTGATTACGCACGCACAGCCAAAGACATCTGCACCTTGGGCACTACGCGAATAGGTGGAACAAGATAAGCTAGATAAGAATACCAATCAACCTTCACCGTTGAAAGAGACAAAACGGTATAACCCTTAAGAGAGTCTTTGCGACCACAGATAAACGTACAATGTGGTGGCGCCACTAGCAAGATATCGCCAAGGACAGAGAAGTTAACATAAGCCTTACAGTGTACAGGTAGGGAGGAAGGGGTTAGAAACTGGGATGAATGAAACAGTCGGAAACACATTCACAGGGATGACAGCCAAGCCATCCTCAGGCAGGGTCATGCCTTTTGCCTTCACGGTCAAGTCTGATGTACAGGACACAGCAGAATAAGTACAATCAGGGCTTTGTCGACATTACAGAGCAGTTACAGTCAGTTCTCGCACCCATGCCCCATAATGCTCAGGGTCCTCAGGCTCCCTTGCTTTTGCAACAACCCATGTGATAATTACCTGGGCTGAGCAAACCCATCCCTATCCTATTCTATTCATGCATACTAGCAAATCAACTGTGGTGAAACCCCAGTGATTTGACTCAACTGTCCTGGTCAAAGGATTGGATTGTTCTCAACATATTCCTATTATAATCATCATGTGTGGCTTTATGGGCCTCCTTCACTGCTTGCAATACCGGAAAGGTGACATATAGGTGATGGTGGAGTTGAGGACAATGTCCCTAGCTTGCGAGTCACCAGCCCAGCCATAATGGACAATGGGCCGGAGCATGTGTGATTTAGGACTGCCGTATCATGATAGGTGTATGGAATCCCGTAGAAGGGCCATGCCACAGAAATGTGGGGCAAAAAATGACAAACCCAACAGTCTGAAACATTCAGCTCAGCAGTCACCGCTCAGGCCAAAAGCTCCACAACATTGGCATCAATCACCGCCCTTTTCCCTCAATCCAAAAGCTGTCATGGGTTTGGCTCTTTTGGAGTACAGCAGGTCACACAGCTATAAAAAGCAGTTCTCCAAAATGTTATAGCATCGATCCCAAATATAACTATCACAATAAAAATAGCTATCATTGAAAGACAACACAGTTCTGACCCTCTGAGGGGGCAGTCTCGAAAGAACCACCAGGGTCGGACATGCATCTGCAGTGGACTCGATGGACCCAGGCACTGATTCCCTCCACTTTCACTGTGTGAGAGGTCACCATCAGGTCTTGGTGTGGCCCCCACTATTTTGGCATGTTCCATCTTTTCCTCTTCAAATCACGAACTAACACCCAGTTCCCTAGTCTGAGCAGTGTCACACCTCGTATTGGCTTACCCTCTTGATTCCTCAAATTGGCACAAAGCTGGTCCCAGGCTGCACCTATTGCTCACTGCAAGCCTGTAAGATAAGTCAGCAAATTCCCATCCACGGTCTCCAGTGTAACATATCGTGAAGGAGACTAAATATGCACTGGACTTCCCGTCAGCACTTCAAAAAGAGCCAACCCTTTTTGTCAATGTGTCCTGG
>JAODKF010006596.1:0-16711 GCA_026779585.1 Mormyrus proboscirostris
GGGTTATTGTCAGTAATTGCGACAGTTCCGCCAGCTTCCCCACCAAGTGCCTATTTTGAAATTTGAAAAATGATTCATAAATATCAAAAGAGCGACTCAAGGCGTCCCTCCCTCGCCAAGAGCCCCATTGTTCGTCGCTATTTAAAGCTCCCCACTGGCGGCACGCAGACGGCGGTGTGGGGACGCGCTGGACCACACACGCACACACACGCAAGCATACGCACACACACGCACCCGGAAGACCTGGACCACACGCATACACATGCACAGCCGGCCTCTTTCTCTGTTTGCTCGGAGGTTTATAAACGTCGTTAGCGAGATGGTAAAAGCATCAGAGCGTGGAGTCCTGTAACTGATCACCTCGCTGTCTGGAGGAAGCCCACATACGCTATGTGTGTGTGTGTCTTAGGTTTAAATTACATTGTGAGGACCAAATGTCCACCAAATGTGTATGTATGCATACGTACACACACCCAAATGCACACACACACACACACACACACACGCCCTGCAGGTCTCTCCGCCCATACTTACTGTAGGCGGCCCCCAAGGGCCAGCCAGCGCGGACATAATAATAGCGTCTTGCTGTGGGTTATTGATACGGGCGGCTAGGAGTGCAGGCCGGCGGGTAATTACCTGTTTGTTTGAGCGTCAGTGCCAGCCCCCCCCTCCCCTCCCCCAAGCCTGAGCACTGCGTTACGGGACCGAGGAACAGGAGCACCCGTTTGCAGAAGCAAAGGGGCCTGGCATGGAGAGATTAAAGCAATGCGGCTCATTACTGCACCAGCATCCCCCTGGCCTCAAAAAACCAACTCTAATGTGCTGATAGACCCCCCCCCCCCACACGCACACACACACACACACGCGCACGCACGCACACACACACACACACACACACACACACAGACACACACAGTCTGTCTGTTCTGTTTTGCACCCTCTCTCCTCTCGGTCTCTGTTCTCTACCACTGTGCCCTCCTGTGTTCTGTTACCCTTTTGGCACCATCTTCCTCTGTCCCACTGTGCTCCATCCATTGCGCCTCCCTCCCCCCCCCTTCTGCTCTGTCCCTTGTCTTTCTGTCCGCAATGCTAGTTGGGGGGGGGGGGGGACCGGTTTTGGAACACTTTGTATCTGCTGCCCCCACATGGCCATATTGGGAATTGCACATTGGACTGGAACATTGGGTGCAGGTCCGAGAGGATGTTGCAGGGTTTTTAAGGTTTTAAGGAGTGTACCGGCCTGCCCTTCAATAAAGGGCCCGAGGACGATTATGCTGCCTCTGGCTTCTCCCATTGGCTGTCGCTGCGGAGTCGTTACAATAAAGCACATTGTCTCGCCCAGCTGTTAATAATCACTCCTATCTGAGGTGTGCCGTGTCTTTAAAACATCTGTGGGGTCAATCGGATTGCCCATCATGAGCCGAGTGGTAATTGGTTCACAGGAAAAGCTGATTTAGATAAAATATTGCAGATTGCAGCTGTATTTGGCTGTTATTCCCGCCGTTCTTTTTGCCCCTGACGTTTCTATAACCGTAATGGAATGGTGACTGGGTCCTTGATGATCCGGGATGTTGGATGGGAGCCTGCGAGGTCCAAAAAAGGTCAGGCGTCCCACTGCAATGGAGCACATTAGCCATAAGGCTGTCGGATTGGCTACTGCGCTAGTGCAACGTCATCTGATCCGAGAGTGACGTGTCGATTGGCTGGGTGTGGGTGGGGGGGGGCTGGCTTCTCTTTATTCTCCCAGTCATGGCATTTTTTTTTTTTTTTTTTTTTTTTTTGTGGGGCCCTGTGTGCCGAAGTGTTAAATTTCTCAATAATATGCCCTTGTGGTGTAAATGAACGTGCCGGGAATATGCAGTTGACGGATTTCCTGTCTGCCCCTCTCTGCCCCATCCTCACCCCGCCCCCCCCTGCAGGAAGTTCTACTACATCACGCTGCTGCGCGACCCGGTGTCACGCTATCTGAGCGAGTGGCGGCACGTGCAGCGCGGCGCCACCTGGAAGACGTCGCTGCACATGTGCGACGGGCGCACGCCTACACCCGAGGAGCTGCCCTCCTGCTACGAGGGCGGCGATTGGTCGGGCTGCACGCTGCGGCAGTTCATGGACTGCCCCTACAACTTGGCCAACAACCGGCAGGTGCGCATGCTGGCCGACCTCAGCCTGGTAGGGTGCTACAACGCCTCCTTCGTGCCCGAGAAGAAGCGCGCCCAGATGCTCCTCGAGTCGGCCAAGAAGAATCTGCGCGACATGGCCTTCTTCGGCCTCACCGAGTTCCAGCGCAAGACACAGTACCTGTTTGAGAGAACCTTCCGGCTACGCTTCATCCGGCCCTTCGTGCAGTACAACAGCACACGGGCAGGCGGAGTCGACGTAGATGATGACACTGTGCTGCACATTGAGGAGCTCAATGACCTTGACATGCAGCTGTATGACTACGCCAAGGACCTCTTCCAGCAACGCTACCAGTACAAGCGACAGTTGGAGAGGCGCGAGCAGCGCCTCAGGACCCGCCGCTTCCGACAGGAGTTGCCCCGGGACGAGGGAACTGAGGACAGTGCCCGCCTGCCCACCGAGGACTACATGAACCATATCATCAACCGCTGGTAGCCCCTGATCCAGAACTGGGGGGGAGCAATCAGATACCCCACCCACCTCAGGAGAACGAACCCGCATTCCCTTCATGGCGATCTGTGTTACGTTCGTGGTGGGGACAGACTGTGATGACCAGCGGCCACCCACAATCCTTTGCATACTCAGATGCATGAACATACTCAGCTCGTAGACTGGCATCAGGCCCAGGGACAGCTGGAGTCGTACAGGGAGGGGGTCTAGGACCCGTGGAAGGTGGGGTGGGGTGGGTGGGGGTTTAAAAACTCACTACATTATTTACAAAGAGGTATATATAGGTAAAAAGTTTTCAGTTTGTTGAGTCGGCAAGTATGGTGCTTTATAAGAGTGAGATTTTAGTAGGAAAGAAGGATTTTTAATGAGCAGGATTGAAACCCGAAAGCTCCCTGAAGAAGCTCTGAAAGCTTCTCGAAGTTTTTCTGATGCATCTTTGCTTTTAAACCCATTTTAATTACGTCGCCTACCACAGCCCTGTGTTTTACAGGTGATGGGCGACAGCCTGAGGAACCCTAATACGTGGAACCAGCAGGAGAGCCAGGGAACGGCGCCGAGGTTCTTCACATGGCACTGTATGGACTGTACTCCGGGCCACAGCTGCCCTTGCGCCTCCGGGTGGGGGGGATACTTGTGACAGTTGTTATGTCCGTGTTTGTTCGTTTGTTCTTGAATTAAGGGATCGGATGGAATCCCTAAATTCACCTGGGGAGGGAGAGCACCTCTGCTACAAGGAGGAGAGGGATTATGACTTTTAAACACAATCAGCCAATTAGTTACAGCAGGTGACCCCCCCCCCCCCCCTTAGGGGGAAGCCTGCTGATTGCGATTGGCCAATCACCCATAGAAGAGGGGCCTTTCTGGGGGAGCGGGGGAGAGAGAGTGGCCAGCCTCCATTCCCGATTTTTTTTTTTTTTTTTTTTATTTGTTCCACGCTCTAAATGTTTTGGTTTCGTTTTGGCCATCTCTTTACTGTCAGACTACTGTGTGTGTGTGTGTGTGTGTGTCCACGTCCACGCACCCCTGCACATGTCAAAGCACTGCAATGCAACAGACCCTGATCAATCAGGGGCAGCGATCTCAGCGACAGATCAGCAGGGCTACAGACCAGAGTGTGTGAAGATGAGGAGTGTGTCTGTGTGGATGGGGGTGGGGGGGGTTCATTGCCTGGATTATCCTTCAAACCCACAGAAGAGCTAAAAGAGTAGCCTTCATCTAACCCATCCCATTTCACAAAGGAAGCACATCGGACAAAATTATCCTGTACAACAGGGAGGAGGATCAGAAAAATCGATGCCCAGACCCGACTAAACGATTAACGATCGCTTTGGGTTCTGTTAACAGAAGAGAGAAAACCAGGCCACAACACAATGGGATTATGGACACTGAGGCGTGGAAACTGTGGGGGAGACGTTGTGCAATGGACACACTGTATTTGGGGGGGGGGGATTCTTGCCAAAGGCAGGAGGTAATGAGCTTTTTTTCGCTAACTGTGAAGCGAATGCACTGTAAGGTGGGTTCTGGATGATCACTGCCAGTTATATGTGATGGCCGCATTTTCCCCGAGATACGGGTGGTGGAGGTAGGAGTGAGGGGGAGCTGTCTGTCCTCCTCACGCCTGCGGGGGCTTTGTACGTGGCAATGTGGGCAGAGCTCGATCTCCATGCTGTCCTGGGTGGAACAATCAGGCTTATGGAAAGAGCTGAAGGTTTGGGCTGTCCAAAATAATAATCATAAAAAAAGCAGGTGAGGGAGTGAGATTCCTCAGTCCGCGTCCAGCTGATACTGCGCTTAGCCATGAGTGTTTATCTCATCCATGCAGACTGGATCATCACAGCACCAATAAAGAAATGTCATTTTTTTTTTTTTTAAACAAAACGTCTCCTGTCATCTCTCCTACTTCCCGTATTTTCCCTGGGTGGGATGGTCTGTGTACCGGTCTGTACATTTGATCCTTTGCAGCCAACACTGCACATCCCGCATGAAATCACATGACCCCCGTATGTTGAGGACAAGAAGAAGGAGGAGTTACTTCGGCGACTGCCCAGCTTGACAGTGCCTTCAGAAGCACCGGCTGTAGCAGATTAACCTTCATGGGCAGGTGGGAGAGAGCTGCCTCACGTCTGGCTGCGTTTTAGCCTGAGGTAAACATTTTGAAGAGAAAACATCTAGAATATCAAGTCAAGTAAAGCTGTATTGTCATCCCAGCCATATTTAATACACAATGATCTGAAACAGCGTTCCCCCATGGATCCAGGTGCGTCTGTCATGACAGGACAGACGTTACAGTGCAAAAGTCCCTGTAGTAATTTACATTAAAAAGTCCAGCAGGGAGGAGACCAAGCAAAGAGTACTATCTATCCACTTAATATATATTAGACGACAAACAGGGTCACTGCATACACTAGAGTACACCCTACCCATTGAAAAGTTTGTTTTAGAATGATTATAAGGACATCAAAATAACATATGGAATTATGCACTGACCAAAAAAGTATTAAAAATGAGTTTGTTGGAGGTAGCTCTGTGGGTTGGGACTCAGAAGGATGCCAGTGATCCCACAATTGAGCCCTTGAGCAAGGGTCTGGCTGACCTGACTGTCTCCTCTACACCAGTTTCATGAAGTGGCCCTCTGGGATGCTTTTCCAGCTGCCCTGAACAAGGTCCCACATATATACTGAACACTCATTGGCTGCTTTTCCTTCAGTCTCTGGTCAAACTCCTCCAGAAACATTTCTGTTGTGTTTCAGGTTCTCACGTCATGTGATGTGACACTATCGCTCTCCTTTATAGGCGGCTTGCCGTGTACAGGTACGGTATGTTCGGGGCGTTGTGTGGCTCAGTGGGGCATTAATGTCTGTGATCAGAAGGCCACCCGTTTGAATCCCAAGGCCAGCAGACCGATGCTGTCATTGTTGCCCTTAAGCAGGACCCTTAAGCCCCAACTCCAGGGGGCGCTGCACGCTGCCTGACCCTGAGCTGCGACCCCCAAGCTTGCTCTCACCTGCTTGTGTGTCTCATAGCGAACAAGATGGGACAGACAAAAAGATCATTTCTCCACCAGGATTAATAAAATATCACTATTCCATTACATATAATATAGACTCTGAGGCATTCTGACACGCTCTTTTTACAGATGTATTTTCCAATATTACTGCCAGAGTCACACTGACTTTCCGAAGGATGGGGGGGGGGAGGGAAGCCATTTCAGAAACAAATAAGGTCAACTCAACCTGATACTCACACACTCGCAGCAAACATCGGTACCTTTCCGTCTGCAAGTCATAAATCAAGCTCAAATGAGGATTAATTGTGATTATTAATAATCGTTAGCCCCTGATTTCCACAATAATTCACTTTCCCGCTGGCACATTAAGAGGAGATTAATGAGAATTGTTTAGGACAGCGGGTGAGGGGGGGGATGACGTCCCGTGACCGTGCTCGTTAAGCGTGCCGACCGGGTCGGCTCACGTGGTCCAGGCTCCATCCTGCCGACGTGTGACTGCCTGTCACTCTGCCATCGAGCTTGTGCTCGTTCCACACAATGCGTGACGACACAGAGTCTGTGATCAGAAGGGTGCTGGTTCAAATCCCAGTGTTGGTAGAATTTTCGCTGTTTATCCCTTCAGCACAGCCCTCAAGCCCCAATTGCTCCAGGACAAGTCAGACCCCGTTTTCTCTAAATAAATAAATAAAAATGCATATTGCTTTGGATAAAAGTCTGATAAATGCAAGAAAAATATAAAAAAAAATGCATTAGTGTATGTCCACAGGCTGCCCGTACAGTTCCTGTATGTATTTATGAATGCCTGTCATCTCTCAGGACCTTTAGTGGCCATGGTGATATGCCTCTAATCGGCTGCTTTATAGGCTGTTTATCCGTGCCGCATCCCGGCCGTCTGCTGTCGCTACGTCCAGCTGCTGGTAGCCCGAGGCAAGATCTGCGCAGCCTTATCGCTTATGAGAACCAAGCTGACTGAGGCAGCCCTGCATTCCCGCACGCCGCCCAGAGCTGATCTACAGCATGGCAACCTCAACGTCATCAAACGGCCCCTCAGTCTCCCCCTCCCCTGCTCTCCAAAACGATCAGGGCTGTCTAGCGTGATCTACGATTTAATTCAATCCTGGAACGTGCAATTTCGGCCTCCCCGGCGCCATCGGAAGGTTCACTCGATCCTGCGCCGGGCTCCGGGGACATAAATAATGACCTCTAAAGCAGGGACTTCTGGCCTGGGATCAGGCGATTGTTCCCCACAGTGAAACAACGAGTTGCTTGCGGCCCACCGACGGCAGCACAGCCCGTGATTTATAGCCGTGGGAAGCCCATTTTGGAGCCCATTTTGGAGCCCAGTTTGAAGCCCGGTTAGCCAGCTCTCGGGCTCGCTGTTACTTTAGGCAGATTCCACTGAAGGGCAGCAGAGGGCGCTCCTGAGGAACTCCGTTACTGGGGCATTCAGTGGAGCGGCAAAGCTGCCTCAAACACCGGGGCGGGTCTATAAAACCACCTCACATCAATAAATCTGCCCGATTGATCCTCTGGCAGACCCCCCCGCTCTCCCACCCTCATCGGTAAGTTTTTTCATCAGCAGACCCTTCCCCCCGGTCAGAATTTTTCACCCGGCGGATGATTCACGTTACATCGTTTTTAATCTCTTTCGGCTATAGGGCCCCAGAAACAACAAACCCGCCTTTGGGCACCCCCAGAAAAATAACTGGCCCCGGATGGCCACCCCAATCAAAATTTTCTGCAGGCCCAACTGCAGGGACAGGCTGCCGTTTTGATTACTTTGGCTTTTATCCGCCATTTATCTGGCAGCGGAGTTTTCCACTCTCGTTCTCAACAGGGCACCCCCCCCCTCCACCACCACCACCACCACCACCCTCACAAACACCCAGAGGCAGGCGGCTCTCCGTGGCCTCTTATGCTCACTGTCATTCCGATGGGCAGCGGCTGGAAGTCAGTGTAATAAAAAAGGAAAAAAAAAAGCGATTGGCTTATAAATCGAATGGAATTCACCCTGCCGGGCCCCTCGGGTCAAGGTGACGTGGCGACCCGGCATCAACGAGCACCTGAGAATTATGACAGCCCTATTAAAAAAAATACACCTCGCTAAATTGAGCTATATGGCGGCTGGAGGCGTCCAATTAAGTTTGAAATATCAACACCCCCTGAAAGGGGTCTGAACGGGCTGTCATTACTGGATGGAGCGCTTGTCTGGCAAAACAGACCTAAAGCAGACATGAGATTGTGTATTAAACCACAGCGGAGGTGCATAAAGTCTCGCTCCAAATAGGACACTTTGTTACAGTCGGCCCTGTCAGAAAACCTGATTTTTATTGTTCGGCCCAGAGCGTAAAACGTGCGCTCACTGAAAATGGAGAAATGGGGCTGGTTCTCCGATCGGGTCGGCAATCCGGATCAGGGTGGGGGGGGGTCTGAAGAGGCCGAGGATATAGGCCCCCTTAAAGCACCTCATTTGTCAAGTCAGTCACGGAGGTGTGGGGTGGGCATTTAAAGAGCAGAGGACAATTTTTTTTCTTATTTTTTTTTTTTACCAAGGGCACAGGAGAGAGTTTGACATTGGGGGAAGGGACAACACAATAATTTAAATGCAAAGGTCTGTTTATTAAGGAAGGACAAATGAAGTTGAATTAAATACTGAGGGGTGCACATCCCTCGGCCATACTACCGGTTACCCAGGGCAGATGTTGATTTCGTCAGCTTTGCTAAGAGTGTGACGTAGCAGGAAGGTGGGCATTTGCGTGTGGCTCCGATGGGGGCGAATGCCACGTGAGCCGAATCCTCACATTATTTCTGAGCTCCACTAATATCATCCCAGTTCACTCAGCCAATCAGTGGCTTTAATGACAGTATGAATCTTAATAAAGGTACGAAGGGGGCCTTTTATTTAGAATCACTGTCGGTTCTGCTTATGAGCAAACATTGCGCGTTGCGTTATGGGACTCTGTGTCCAGATCGATATTTCAGCAGCGGAGCGAAGCTGGCGTCCTACGCGCCATCAGGCTGTCATCCATCCACAGACATGAAATCCTACAGGAGATGAAGGTCACAGCTGTCTGGTGAGGGACAATTTCCCTGCTTTTTTTCGTAGTTGAAAAAGTTTAATTACAGTCTTGGGGCCACACTCTCCCAAGAGTCCTTGAGTTTGGCACTTTTCATCCAATATATGACATTCCTGTAATATGACCTGCAATATGGCTGCAGTCAGAAATACAACTGCTTAAAAATAAAGAAATTAATTTTAAAAATAAAATTTTCATTTGTAATATATGTGTGTGACTATTTGGTACATATAAAACATGCGAATAAGTACCTTTTGTATCTTAATTATGAAACTCAATCTATGTGTGAGATAAGATAAGAAGGTATATATAATGGTTTTAAATATTTTGCAATACAGTGGTCTACCAGCTCAAGGGAAATGGCTACCATTCCTACCCTAAATCTAGCTGGCTGGTTCTTCAGTCCCATGTGTATCCTTGGCTTCCCAGAAGCAGGAACTGAATAAGTGTTTCTGAGAAATGAATGAACAGTGTTTACGCTGAAGCAAAAATCAAATATTGTATTTTGCAAGTTTTGTTGAGGAACTAAGTGCAAAAGGTGCCATCTTGGCTCCGTTATAAGTAGAGTTATGGAGCCAACATGGTTGTCTTTTCTACATATCGCCTATAACTCACATATTATATAAGATTTAAAGATTAGGTGCACTGTACAATGTAAATGTATTAGAATTAAGATGCAACGGAATGGACTGGAATGAAGGTTCGTGTTCTTCTATCAGGCGAAACTGCATCCTACCTAAAGCGTAACTCTAGGACCCAAACTAACCTCTCAATCATGGCTGCCCTCAGACTCGGGGAAGCCGGTGTCGGTAAGCAGCTTCTAATTCTTAACAATTACCCGTTTCACTGTTTTTTTTTTTTTTTTTGCGGGTTTAATAAAACGAATCCCGCTGCGCATAATGGTTTTAACAGACACGACGCGTTCAAATGTTCCTATCGATGTAGCCGTCGAAATGCTTTGTTTCACTTTTTCACTTCTATACGTTGCGCAAATCAAATGGAACATCATGCACCGCATCCTTTTCCTCTCTTTGACTGTATTTATGTTTCGTTTTCGGTGTGTCATTAACGGCCACATAAAAGCTCGGCGATGTATTCGCCCAGCAGTCATATGCATTTTAACAAGCCGCCTGCCTGGTTATCCAGGCAGCCGGATGGGGCTGATCATTACATCAGTTTCTTTTGTGGATTACATCAATATGTTTTGACAGTTAGATCGCGTCGCAGCAAAAAAATCACTAAGTAGACAAATGACCATCGATATGAAAAAAGACAGGGTCGTAAAGGCAGTTTGTATCGATGTTCATTCACAAGTTGCCTAACGCGTTCGCGGACAGCTGATTGGATAATACCCTCTTGCAGAGCGCCACGCTGAAGACGTTGATTGGCTGCCTTTTTTTTTGTCCTGCTGTCAAAGGTCAGGGCAGGTGCGAAACGACCCTGTCATAACGTGATTCGATATACATTAGTCTTTTAAATAAAGTTTTATCGTAAACGTGTACGTAAATGCGTTTTTTGAGTATTCCAAAAACAAATAACTCTTTCTGTTGATCGCACAAACCCAGAATGCAGAAAGGGCCACCAGGAACCTCCCTGCATCCTCTTCGCTGTTGATCACTAGCTGTGTCTATGATCCTCCTGCCCCCTGCAGGTACCTTTTTCAGGATGCACTTCCTCCTGGTGGCTTTCCTGGCTTGCCTGTTGGTGCCCCACACACAGGGGGATTCCAAAGCTATCACAACATCTCTCACCACAAAGTGGCCCTCCACTCCGCTTCTCCTGGAAGCCAGGTAAGATGCCCTGCCCTCTGAAGTGGGGCTGAACCCAGTGGGATTCTCTGCCATTGAATGTAATGGAAAACTCTCACTCTTTACCAACTATCTCGTTTGCACGGTTTAATTTATGGTCAAAGGACAGTGTGACTCTCCTGCGAATACTTGCTCCATATGTAGGCGATGGGAGGGAGTGCAGGTGTTCTATAGTGAGCAGCAGTGGCGTTAGTGCATTATCACAGTGAACACGGCCGGATCTGAATGCCCTCTCTTCTTTCCCCCACCAGTGAATTCTTCGCTGAGGAGAGTCAGGAGCTGTTCTGGAACTTCGTGGAGCTCAACCAAAATATAGACGACGAACACGATGGTATGTTTCCCTAGTGCTGTTTCCACGGTGACTTCCTGATAACTGCTCATTTGTATATATGATGTCATTTGTATATATGTCATTTGTATTTGTGTAGTTGTTAAGCAGGCAGCTGTTCACATAGCTTTTTTATCCAGCTGGAAGTTTTAGCGAAACCATTCAGATAAAGATCCCTTTGTCAAAGGGTCAACAGCAGGTCCCTTGACCCTGTGCTTTTGCTTCATCTTTTTCTGCTTGCAAGATTTGATGCATTGTTGTTTTAAAGGCAAAACAAAACTTTATTTAAAATTGAAAAATGGCAAATGCAGATGTCTCCAGTACACTTTATAAGTTTCATTTTCAATAGCTGATCTTTCACTCCCATTGTCAGGGTGTTTTCGGTTCGGTCTCCCTCAGCAGTCACGTCTGCTTGGTGATGGAGTATAATTTTTATGGACCAATGAGGCGCAGAGCTGGTTGTACTTTCATTTGCTGGCTTTGTTTTCGGGCCTCGGTGATGTAATGAGTGTGAGTTCTCACCTCCTCCCTTTCTTATTGGCAGGCACCGACCAATCGTATTACCAGCTGATCCTGGAGCGGGCAGGGACGCTGCTCAGCCAATTGCAGCTCAGCATGCTTCGATTCTCCCTTTCGCTCCGGGTCTACTCCTCCACCGTGTACGCCTTCCAGCAGGTCAGTCCTTCGGGTCACATAACATTCGCCCTGTCTTTCGGCCGCGGCTGCACCGTAACGCCCTCTCATCCGTTCCCCCGCAGATCGCCTACAACGAGCCTCCCCCCGCAGGGTGCCAGGCCTTCTTCAGTGTTCACGGCCAGCGGTCCTGCACCGTGGAGCACCTGAAGGCCTTGCTGGAAAGCGCCCCCGACAGGTAAAGCAGCGCTCTGACCGCCCACACACAGAACGGCCCGCTCACTGGTAAGACTTCAGCCTTATACACTTGTGGGTCTGCTTGTTCCAGGCCAAAACCATTCCTGTTCAAGGGGGATCACAAGTTCCCAGGCTCTGTCCCCGACGCCCCCATCGTAATCCTCTACGCCCAGATGGGGAGCAGAGAGTTCCCCCAACTCCACCAGCTGTTTGTCTCCAAGGCCAACAAGGGGGAGGTGACCTACGTGCTGCGTCATTTCCTGGCTGTGAGTGTCCACCCCCTCGGGGCGCATTGGTTTTACCCAAGTCCTCACCGTCCTCTTCCACATGTATGATATGAACACTTAGGTATCTTTTTTGACTAATAGAATCCCAGCAGCAGCAAAGTGTTTCTTTCTGGCTACGGGGTGGAGCTGGCGATCAAGAACCAGGAGTATAAGGCCAAGGATGACACCCAGGTCCAAGGTATGAGCCTTAAACATTACATATATGGTCATTCGGGTCACTGCCCCCAGGCTGAGCTGTCCAATCACAGCTCAGATTTTTTTTTTTTTTGAAAGTGAAAACAGACCATCATATTGTTTTGTTGCAGGGGTCGATGTGAACGCCACTGTGATTGGAGAGAGCGATTCTGTGGATGAAGTTCAGGGCTTCCTCTTCGGGAAATTAAAGTGAGCGGCTCACTGTGCTGCCCTGTCCTCCTGAGATGGTATTCAGTTTGAGGTCATCGCAGAGGTCAGCCCGTCTACCTGCTCATCTTTCTGTCTTGCTCCCCCCCTCCCCCCCACCCCCAGAACGTTGTACCCAGAGCTGAAGGAGCAGCTTAAGGAGCTTCGTAAACACCTAGTGGAGAGCACCAACGAGATGGCCCCCCTAAAAGTCTGGCAGATGCAAGGTGTGTCCGTCAGAGCCCTTCGCCCGTGCCGCCTGTCCCTGCGCATTTCCAGCTATGATTATGGTTAATAATTATACATGTAGGACACTGATCTTCCTGCATCCGCCCACACCAGACCTCAGCTTTCAGACGGCCGCCCGGATCCTGGCCGCCCCCTCTGTGGATGCCTTGGCGGTGATGCGGGACCTCAGCCAGAACTTCCCCAACAAGGCCAGGTACGTCCTTCATCCCTCCCCGCTGCGGGGACAGGAGGTCCGGCTGAGGCTTCCGGCATGGCCCTTCCTTTATTTGCTTACCCCTCCTCCTCCATGAAAACAAACATCATGAAACCTGTTAGGCGACGGGCCAGCGGTTTGAAGGGGAATTACATGCAGCCAAAGGAAGCTGTAAAATGAGTGAGTTTGCGGAACATGTCGGGAAGCCCTGTTAGCATCGATAATCCCATAGGGTCCTGGAAGGGAGATGGGCCGTCCTTTGTCCCCCAGGGTCCTGGAAGGGAGATGGGCCGTGCTTTCAGTGCAGTTGCTGTGTAAATCACAGCATGTCACACTCAGTCAGTCACTCACGTGTCGAGGGAGGGGACACTGGGATCGTGTTTGGCTCGGATCCGAGCGATTTGTATTCTGGGGCACCTACACTGTAAACTGGGTGGGTTCTGGGAGGGGGGGGGGGGGCAGATGATCAGAATAAATAAGCAGTTCATAATGGCACGGTATGGGGGACTTTTATGTGGGTTTTATTCATCATTCTGTGACTCCTCTTTCTTGCTTTTCTGCTCATCAGATCCATAACGAGAACCATGGTGAACTCAGAGATTCGCAGAGAAATTGAGGAAAACCAGAAGGTGAGTTTAACTGCGAGCCGCTCATGGGTTTCAGATGGATCCTCTGCTTCTGCTCTGGGTCGCGCCATCGGCAGGACACACGCCTCACCGCTCGTTTCTTAAAAGCGAGTGCAAGGGAAGCGCTATCACTCTTTGTGTTGTGAAAAGCGCCACCATCTGAGCGGGAAAATTAGCTCACAGTTTGTTGACGCTCTTTTCTGAAATGAGCTATTACGCCCGCGTGTAATTTGTTTATTCACCTCGCCTTAATTCAGCCGGGCCCTGGCGTATATTATCCTTTGTTTGCCAGTGAGCCAAGCGGCACGGTCGCGGTGTTTGCAATTAATTAATTTTGCCGCCCGTCCCCGTCTCCCCAGCCCCGCCCCGTTATTGATGGCGGTAATCTGGCCTTAATGAGTGCCACGGCGCCTCCGTTTCTCATCCCTCGCTGGCACCACGTGGCCCCCGTACGTGACTAATGGACACCCCAGGGCGTCCCAGCAAGGCCGGTGCGCGATCAAGAGTGAGCGACTTGCATCCCTGAGCCCTTAGGGGCCCAAAGTGTTGCCGGATCCGGGCAAGATGGGCCCGGATTTCCCAGAGTGACTTAGCAAACACCCCCACCGACGCGGCAAGCTACACCGTTGTCATCCCCCACCACTCTGCCTTTCATTGCGGCTCAGTGTGTATGTTAATCAGAACATAAATCAATCACGAAACGCTGGTTCATTTTCCATTTGCGTAAGTACAGGGACATCAGCATGAAGGAGCATTTCGGGGGGGCCTTGCTCATGGGCCCGACGACGCGATTATCTGCCAAGGATACGCCTAACCTGCTGAGTCACACGCTGCCCCCTACTGACGCAGAGCGGGTTGGTCAGCATGATATGAAAAGAGCATTTTATCGTCATTGAAAAACCCACTTTGCATTTGGGTGAATCTCTGTGTTGGGGGGTCTGGAGGATGTTCGTCATTCGAGCAGATAATTGAAGGCCTGCTGGGTGTGTGTGTTTTTTGGGGGGGGTTCCTGTTTGGACCAAGCGGTACTTGCTTACACTCCACCCCCCTTTCAGTACTTTAAGGGAACCCTGGGCTTGCAGCCTGGAGACTCCGGCCTCTTCATCAACGGCCTCCACGTCGACCTGGACCTTCATGACATCTTCAGGTAGGACCATTGCTGGGCTGCTGGCGGCTGGCGCGTCCCGCTGGTGCAGTGGCGGGTGCGTGTAACCGGGCCGCCTCTCACTCCCCGCAGCCTGCTGGACATGCTGAGGAACGAGGCGCGGGCCATGGAGGGTCTGCACAGCCTGCACCTGGACACGCCCGTCATCCACGACATGCTGCGTCTGAACGTGCAGCCCTCGGACTCGGACTACGCCGTGGACATCCGCAGCCCCGCCGTCTACGTGAGTCATACCGCCCGCGGTGATGATGTGCGTCAGTCGGCGCCGCTTCATGTTCTGCTGACTGTAAGGGATCTAATGACTGAGGCACTTCGCCGTCCTGCTCCCTCTCTCCTGCTCTGGCTCCTCCTTGTCTCCTCCATCCTCTCTCTCCCTCACTTTCCGCCTCTTTCTCTTTCCCTCCTTGTTTCTTTCACTCTTTCTCCTTCTCCTTCTCTGTCTCCTCCTCCCTCTTTCTCTCCATCTCCCACTCCACCCCATCCCTCCCTCTATCTTTCTGTCCTCTCGCCCCCCCCTGCCCACCAGTGGATAAATAACCTGGAGACAGACGGTCGCTACGCCTCCTGGCCCACCAACGTGCAGGAGCTGCTACGGCCCACCTTCCCAGGGGTCATCCGCCAGATCCGCAAGAACTTCCACAACCTGGTCAGTCAGATCTCACACATACACATAGTGGTGTTTGACTCTGCAGACTCATAACTTCAGGTTCTAACCGTGTCCCCGTGATTCGGTGTGCGTGTTTTTCAGCTGATCATAGTGGACCCCGTGCACGAGAACACAGTCGAGCTGTTGAGCGTCGCCGAGATGTTCCTTAGCAACAACATCCCGCTCCGGTGAGTGTGGCGTGGCCTGCCCGTGGTACCGGGCCCTTTCCTGAGTTCCAGGTGCCGCTGATAAAACTCCAGCGATAAAGTTATTCAGCATTTGACATGACGGTGTCCTTGGTGCGCTTGGTCTCGCCGGCGCCCCCTAGGATCGGCTTGGTGTTCGTGGTCTCCGACGCCGACGAGGTTGACGGCATGGAGGATGCCAGCGTGGCCATGCTGCGGGCCTTCAACTACATCGCCGAAGAGATAGACAACCAACACGCCTTTGATGCGCTGATATCCGTGAGTCCCTGCTGCTCCGCCATTTTGCTCCGCCATCTTGCTCCGCCATCTTGCCCCGCAGCGTCCCCTCTGTGGAACTGGCCCCAAATGTGCTTCCCTTTTCTCTCCAGATGTTCAACAGAGTCCCAAGCGGGGGGTCGCTGAAGGTGGAGCACGTGGTGGGGGTGCTGGAGAAGAGGTACCCCTACGTGGAAGTGGGCAGCATTCTGGGGGCCGACTCCTCCTATGACAAAAACAGAAAGGTGAGCCCTGTCCTACCAGCACAGGCCAGCAGGTGGCAGCGGCCGAGATGGGCTTGATATTCAGGTCACTCTCCTCGTTGTTTTAACTTCTTAGCATGTTAATCAGGTCTGGTTCGACACACAGAAATCTAAGGCTATAAAACGGCTCATTCATTTTTACAATGCTTTCACTATTTTCATTGTTATTTAGGAGAATACATCACCCCCACCCAGTTAAATGGATTGAGATTGGGGGAAATGGAAATGTATTGCCCCAGTAATACTTTTTGTCACCATTTTTTTTTTAATTTGTTGCACATCCATCTATCCATCAATCCATCCTGGTCAGCTTATCCGAGATGAGCAGTTACAATATGGATGGATGGTCATACTGCATATTCAGGTTATAATCCAACGCTGTGCATGTTGTGAAGATCAGAAACAGTTTTTGCTCTCTGCTGCCCCCTCAGGAAGGGAGGGCGTATTACCAGCAGACAGGCGTGGGGCCGCTCCCTGTGGTGCTGTACAATGGAATGCCCTACCAGAGAGACCAGCTGGACCCCGATGAGCTGGAGACGGTGACCATGCACAAGATCCTGGAGACCACCAGCTTCTACCAACGGGCCGTGTACCTGGTGAGTGAGCTGCTTGGGCCAGATAATCCGGGAGAGACGGTGGCCAGGCTGGACAGGTCGGTGATCTGGGAGAATGAAGGGGTATGGACTGGAGTCGCACTCTCGCCCCCCCCCCCCCCCCCCGGG
>JAODKF010006597.1:4414-16671 GCA_026779585.1 Mormyrus proboscirostris
CCGACGCAGCAGTACCCTGTGCGCGCTGCTTACTGACATGTCATTGGCTAAAAGCTCTGCCAGTGCCCCTGAAGGCAACCCGACGCAGCAGTAGCCTGTGCGCGCTGCTTACTGACATGTTATTGGCTAAAAGCTCTGACAGTGGCCCTGAAGGCATCCCGACGCAGCAGTACCCTGTGTGCACTGCTTACTGACATGTCATTGGCTAAAAGCTCTGACAGTGGCCCTGAAGGCATCCCGACGCAGCAGTAGCCTGTGTCATTGGCTAAAAGCTCTGCTAGTGGCACGTGTTCCTAAATGATGCAAAACACAGCCGCGGTATTGATCACAGCAGGAGTTACGCAGGTATTTATAACATATTACACTGTATTACCTTCCTAATCAGAGGTGGTCACACACTTGCAGTACATAACAAATAGCAGCATGAAAGCGTTGCGCACTGTCTGCTCCGCGTCTCATTTAAATTAGCCGCCAGCCCTGCTCGCGCTGATATACATCGTCTTTTAGACGGCGTGTTTGTACATATATATGTTTTAGTGCACATGCTGAATTACAATGATTTATTATTTTAATAAAGCTAGCCCTTGCTAATTTAGGCTTGGTCTTTATGATTGATGTTTATGATTTTGTAAATGTTTGTTGTGTTTATTTAACAAAATTTACAAACTCATTGTTTGTATGAGTGTGTATGAGAAAAATATTTTTTTCCTTCATTTATCATATTTATATGGACCCATCTGAGAAATCCTTGCTCACCCTTTGGCCCCCCCTTAAATAAAAGTCTATCTCACCACTGCCTGGGCGACAGTGAGCACTGTTCACACAGTTCACCAGGTTAATGCTGAGCACTATTTATGCTGTTTGCTGGGGTGACACTGGTGCCATTCTCACTGCTTGCTGGGGAGACAGTGAGCGCCGTTCATGCTGTTCACCAGAGTGACATTGAGCACTGTTCACTAGGGTTCCATACATCCCTGCACACTCCTGGTGTCACAGCACAACTGCATTCACATGTAATCTGGGGCTTTGAGAAGATACTTGACTCTGCCCCAGGTCAGAAAGTCATTGTTTCATTTTTGTGCAGTGGGGTGCCTTGACCCATGTCATAGCAATAAGAGTTTCTTAACAATTCATTCCTCTGAGCGATGTGGTAGCTCAGAGTCGGAACTCTTTCAGGTAGTGGCCAGTACAGTGGCCTTTGGACCAGCAGTCTGAGTATCTCTGTAGAATATTGATTAAACAGGCCTATAGACTTCAGGGTTGTGGATTAGTGGGACTTATTGATTAGTGTAATGGGCTCAGTCCAGAAGATTGTGAGTTTTAATCTCATGCAGCTTTTTAATCATTTTAATTAGATGAATCCTTATCCTTCCTATCTACATAAACAGATTAAAAGAAAATCTGCTTTCAAAACATTCAGTCGAATTTATGCACAGTGTTATGTTTTGTCATTTGTGAGGTTGTGTTTGCCGTGCAAAATTTAAAAATAATGAGGCAATTAAAAAAATTATAGAATCACCATGCACTGCTTCTGCCAAAGATCTATTGAACGATACCTGGTATCTGTCCTGCAGCTACAATTCTGACACCCCAACAAACTTAATAAAAAAGAATAAGACCTCTTCCCATTCTGCTTGGTTCTCTGGCCCCCCAAGCCCTAAGTACTTTGGCTAATGAGGTGACCCTTTGTCATTTTAGCATCTGTTACCCCAGTAAAGCAACCTCATTGATCTACTTGTCATAAACTGATGAATTTCTAATGGCTAGGAACACTCGCCATGGGTCACACTCCTGAGGAGCTTATTTTAGTCAAAGTAATTTTCATATAATGCTTAAATGTGCCTCTATGACCATAGTACATGTTAATTATTAATAACAAATGATTGCAAAGTTAAACACGATGATTAAACATTATATGGCCCATTTTACGAGACATTAATACACTCATTATTGATTAACTGAGTCTTTGTTGAAGTTCTATGTTATGGGTCTGATAGGCGGTGGAGTAGAACATACTGCCACACTGCTTGCACATCCCAAGCTGCTTGGGATGCTGAAGAAGCCCATGTGAGACAATGAGGAGTGTTCATATGTGGTGCCGCCGGCCTCCTGTTAGTCTAGCAGATTCCTAACAACAGCATGTTACAGTCGTGCACTTTTTACAGCATAGATGTGTGCATACATTGTTAAATGAAGTCTCCAATGGTGCTTAAGTAGTGATGAACATGGAATCCATCCACCTCAGGATCTCAGTGAGCTTGGAGCCAATTTCAGGAAGCACAGTGCAGTTTTGAGGCACACACACACACACACACACACACACACACACACACATACAGTACACACACACATACTACATATTTTTGGCTGCAAGAAGAAATTAGCTTACAGAGAAGAAGCCTTCAAAACATGGGAACTCTGAATACACAGATGGAGGCAAAATTCATGCCACCATGCCTGCCAGTGTGAGGCTACTCTGAGCCACCAAGCTGCCCCAACTGAAAATACTCTCATTTTGTTTTTTTTACAAAGTATATCTGTATCTTTAATCTGCCCATATGGTATGGTTGTGTGTGAGTGTGTTTGTGTGTGCCATGCAATGGATTGGAATCCAGTCCAGGAATCGTGGCCTTTTCCAGGGTAAGAGAATGGAAGCTTGGGAATCATACATATTTTTATGGAAACTTCAGCAGGCTGAAGAGCAGCTGTAGCCAGCAGTATATGATGACAGTGAAGCATACAGGTATATGTGATCCTTCAGGGCTTGGGGAGCAGGGCAGTAATGACTGTGATCTATTATCCCTGTAGCTTTTTCTCCTCCATCAGCAGTTTCTGAGCTGATCTGTGCCTCTGGCAGGGTCTTCCCCATCACTTAAACGCAGAGGCTTGCTGTTTGCTTTCACACTTGAGCATGTACACAGAGCAGCCCGCCCTGTGTTCCCCTACAAACAGAGAAGCCTACACACTCCTTGCATGTTAATGGCCTGCAGATCAAAGACCAAGCAGAGCTTGGGACTAGGGGACACTGGCAGGGATCACTAGAGTAAAGACAATCACTGCATACGGGCAGCATTAGTGGAAGTACTCCAGACCCCAAGCATGAGGATACTGTTTAACCACCTTATCAGGTTCCACCGTTGCCGTAGTAATGCACATGGTTTGGTTGTTTCAGAGGAAATGCACTGGAGACGAGAGATATGACATTGGGCTGCGAAGGACAAAGCGGGCAGATATTATCACGGCTTCTTCATCGTTCAGCTCCCAACCTGCCTGCCCGTTCCTGTACCTCCTCCCCTCTCGCTCTCTCTCTTCACTGGCTCCACCCACTGGGCACTCACTGAAAGGCAGAGCAGGACAGTTTATAGGTGGAGGAAGAGAGAGGGCTAGAATGAAACAGACAGAGGGAGCGAAGGGAGGGAGGAGGAGAGCTGACTTGTGTGTCCAGAGTTAATCAGCTGACATTCCCCTCCTTTTATTGCAATTCCCCAGAGCTACCAGTTGTGCCTTTGTCTGCCTCTCTGTGTGCCGGCTGACTCCAGGACAGCCCGTTTTACAATCTTCTTCTTCTGCTTTCACTTCCAGGACCATGTGGCACTCTGCTGGTCTTCTCCTCTTTTGTTTCTCAGCTCTGGTCCCTGGTAGGTCTGTCTCTTTCATTGCCTCTCACTGTTTCTTGTCTCTCTATTTCCATGTCTGTCGGATGCAATGAAGCTTTTGCATGTGTGTGTTTTTTCAGTTCCGTGTTTGAAATTTGGAGTTTGATTTGAGTGAAAGTAATGTTTCCTTTTCTGTTCACTTTCTACTTCTGCTGCAGCTGAAATGTGCCTCATCTGCTTCTTAGGCTAAAGTCTGATATTTAAACAAACAGCTAAATAAACAGCACAGGCTTTGCCAGCTCTCTGAGAGCAGCTGAATGAGGCACATGACATCCCCAGATGCACAATGGCTGCCCTAAGCAGTCACTCCCTGCCATCAGCTCCAGATAAGAATACACTTGTTTTGGTGCAAATATTTTGCCACATTTGGTCATGCTTTTGCAGTAAGCCATACTCCTACAAGAGTGATACTGCTAAAGGAAAATCATACTCTTATGGGGTGTTACTGCCACAGAAATTACTCCCACAGGAAACAGAGTGTTACTTACCTTTACTAGGCATGACCCATTGTCGGAAACCATGGAGTAAAAGGAGAGAAAGACATACTGTCACCGTAGGTGATACTGCTACAGGAAACAGTACAGTAGTCACAAAGGGCCTGATATACTGTAGCTTTAGTACAATAGGCAGCTGCCAGGGGATGGTGAATGTGCGAGACAGTGTTGTAGAGACCTATTTTGTCTCATGGGTCTACACTAATACAGGCATCTACATGGCTGAAGGGAACTAGAAAGCTAAGGGTATCCACAGTGCTACAGAAAAATGCCTTCTTATGCAAGAATCTGTACTGCAGGGTTCTCAAAGTCCAGACCTAACCACAAATTAATCTGGAGCCAGCTTATAATGCACCTTGTGAATCAATATGGTTAATGGGAAAAGCCTAACGTGGTTTGAAGTAAAAAAAAAATATAATGTAGAACCACCAAACTTCGCACACACAAAACAATCAGTGAGCATTAAAAACTTAAATATTGAAGTCTATATTGAAGGATATTATTAATATATTAAAGATCACAAAATGCTGTTTTGTTACTGGAAATTGCTCCAGACCTCTGACTTTGAACAAAAATCTCATGTGGACCTTTGATCAAAGAGTTTGAGAAGCCTGTTTTAGAGCATTGCACTGTTACTGATAGCCACGTGACTACAGTGTCTCCATAATGCTGCTTCCTGTTCCTTCAGTGTCCCAGCAGGGTCCCTACCAGCGTAACCTGCTGAAGCAGCTCCTGAAGGACTACAACCGCATGGAGAGGCCAGTGGCCAATGACTCACTCCCTCTCACCGTCAACCTGACCATGATTCTTGTGCAGATAATGGATGTGGTAGGGGCCTCTGTCCACCAACCCATCTTGACAGCCGCATGTAAATCTGCCTGAATGTGTCATGGGGCTGTGTTTCTGTCTCACCTCTGTGTGTGTATCTCTTTGTACAATGTTGCATCTGTGTGTCTGGTTCTACTCGTAGGAAATCTCCAGCGCAGCTATGCTGCCGAATGTATCTGTCCCTCAGGCATCTCTATCAGCCCTGTTGAAGTGTCCTTTTTATGTCTTACAGGATGAGAAAAATCAAGTTCTCACTACCAACGTTTGGCTGCAAATGGTAAACAGAATGCAGATACAGTTTTATTCGGGACAGTTGTGTGGGGAGAGGGTTAAAGCGCAGGGGAGTCACGTCATCCTCCGTCTGGTTGGGGAATAGCTTGGTGTTTAACGTTACTGCGTTGTAGCCTCTCCGGAGTGTGCAGTGAGATGCCTGGTATGTGGAGAGCTGAGCCGGCTGCCTCCGTTCTTTGTGGATGTTATGTCTCAGGGAGCTTGTGCACTAAGTTTCCCGAGGAGGATGAATTATTGGCACAGGCATTAGATATTCAGCAGCATCAAATAATGACATTCCTGTTTTTCCCAGCACTGGTGTGACCACCAAATAATGACATTCCTGTTTTTCCCAGCACTGGTATGACCACCAAATAATGACATTCCTGTTTTTCCCAGCACTGGTATGACCACTACCTGCAGTGGAATCAGTCTGAGTACCCAGGCGTAAAAAACCTCAGATTCACCACAGACCAGATCTGGACACCCGACATCCTTCTGTACAACAGGTACAGAAACACAGAGACATATTTCATTACTCCCTGCTTTCACTTCGCCAAATAAAAGCATGTTTGCACTCAGTTGGCTAATGCACGCTTTGTATATTGACTGTAGCATGAGAGCCCTTTGCTTTGTATCATATTTATAACATCAAACATCTCCAAAGTGCTTGGACAGAGCCCAAAAATGAAAGAAATATTTTTTTTGCTGGCCAACTGGCACGTGGTCTTGCCTCTGTTGCTCATATGATATAATGTTCTCTGCTTGTACAGTGCTGATGACGATTTTGATTCCACTTTTAAGACAAATGTGTTGGTCAACTCCAGCGGCTTTTGCCAGTACCTGCCCCCAGGTGAGTGTCCTAACACTCTGACCCTCCTCCCTCACCAAGCAGCTTCTGATTCTTTTACTGCCCTCATTCTCAAGACTCGTCCCACAGTCAACTTGTCAATAAACAACTGAACCTTAAATACAAGCTATGCTCTGAAACATCAGTCATTGGAAATTTATTAAATATAGCATTGGGGAAATTGCTCAAAGGGTAATCCATTACAGATTATGATTATGTCCCGAATTGCAATCAGATTACTGATTACTAAAGGGAAAATTAAAATTACATTACTAATTACTTCACTTTTTTTTTACTCTAAAACCCCAATGAATCCACAAAATAGAAAATATTAATATAATATTAACAGAACACCATTTGAAAAGAAAAAAACACACCCATAATGAAAAAGACAGAAACTTTCATTTTAATTTAAGTTATGAATATTTCAGAAACATGACATTCTTGGGACAATTTAACAGTGAAACAAATACATTATAAATGGATTACAGGGATACATCCCTACCAATATCATGAGAGTACTGTGGTCTGGGGGTTTGGGGCTGATTAGGTCCCCACCAATGATGAAAATAAACCTACTTGTTACATGACTTGTAACACAACTAACGTAATTATAATTAAGGTGGTAACTGTATGTGAATACAAAAATTGAAATTGTAACCCAGTACACTACTTTGTCACCCCCCAACGCTGATTAAATCATTCTTACCAAAAATGTTAACAATTTGATTTGAGAATTGCTTTAAAAAATCATAAATTGCTCCCCTGGGAAAGCAATCCTTAGCTCTGCGTATATTTTAAAAAGTAAACAAACAAAATCAAGGCCACTGTTCAGAAGTGAATTACATTTCTATCACTGGAAAGAGCTGTATCCGCACAAAGTCAGAACTATAATCATAGCTTATAATGTGCCAAATTCCTTTTACAGGGGTCTAACAAATAGTTTCAAATATATCAAAAAAGCAAATAGTTTTTAAAAAGAATGATATTTGTTTTATGACAAAAAGCAGGATATAGCACTTGATTTAAGTAAATTGGTTTATTGGCAAAGTCTGCAAGTGATTACAAATAGTGTAGTGCAAACTCGGAAAATATTTATAACAATAAACAGAAGTTAGGGAAAAGTGAGTTATCCACTGAAAAGACTCTTGTGTAATTAATTTAAAGAGAAGAGAATTTTGAAAAAGCAAGCGCAGCAAGAGTAGCTGAATTCATTACCAAAACAACACAGTGGACAGAGCCCAGATATATATATATATCAAACTCACTCATTTTCCAGGACATGTCCTAAATGTAAACCTAAATTTAGCTGTCAGTGCAAAATTTCAGTAGCTTATTTCTAAAAGCACATCATCCCGCAGCTTGTCACCACATCAGTGGCTCATCTCCAGCTACTGATCATTTTCAAATGAGATTGATTAGCTCATAAATCAACTGTGTCACTCTGCTTTTGGGAAACATTTGAAAATGATTTTGCTATGAAAAGGTTTAGAAGAAACTGGAGATTCAGGCTCTGTCTGAAATGCCCAAATAACACTGCAATAGACAGATAATTTCTGTATTTATGTGTGTACCGGGCAGTAAATAATACCGCATTATATATTCGAGTATGATGCTGCATTTCCTTCCGGCGCTTCAGGTGTCTCATATGGTTACTCCATTTTCCTCCTACCGTACAAAGACGTGCAGTTATACAAACTGGGTCGCTAAATTGCCCATAGTGTGTGATTACATGTGAGTGTGTGTCTGTCTGGGCCATGCCATGCAGGCTGTACCCCAGCCATGTGCCCTGTGCTGCCTTGGGTGGGCTCCAGTTCCCCTATGCGCTTTACCAGGGTAAGTGTTTGAAGATGACTGGATGAATATGCAGCAGGGGTCGGGCCGTTCTGGGAATGCATTCATTAATTGGGGGGGCAGCGTGTGGCTCAGTGGGCTAAGCCTGTGTGCCTGTAATCACAAGGTCGCAGGTTCAAACCCAGCCTCAGCATGTCTGCGGGTCCTTGAGCAACACCCTTAACCCCCAGCTCCCTGGGCGCCCCAACAGGTGGCTGCCCTTTGCAGACAGCTTGCTCTACAAAAAGCAAGTTGAGGGAGGTGTAAAAAAGAATTTCCCCACAGGGATCAATAAAGTTGATATTATTAGTTCCAATCCAAATCAGGGAACTGGAGTTGGAATTTAAATCTCCCTGAAATTCAAATTCAATTCCAATTCTGTTCCCGATAGTTTTTTTCCAATACATTTTCTGATCTGGATTGGAACTGATGAATGCATTGCAGAGAGGGCCACCCCTGATCTGCAGTATATACCATCACATACTGAATATGGACCCAGCAGGGTCCCAGGGCCTCTTCCTGGGAACCTTGGATGTTTTTTACTGGACTTAATTATTATTGATTAATGTTTTAGCTTGTTTTGGTGCCAGTGTTCCTCAGTAATTGAGGCGAATCAGCTGCTGTGTAGGTCGCTTGCTCCCTGCAGTAGGAAGCCCGTCTGTGCCGTAGAGCCCGAGCTGATGCAGCACCGCTTCCTGCCACATGCTCTGAAAGAAGCCACACGGCTCAGCGCCGGCCGCATATACTCACTCTGCTTGGCCATGCAGCACTGCTTGGCCTGTGAGCTTGCTTACTAATTGGGCTATTTGGCTTTTCTTTCTGACATCTTAGACATTATTCATTATCATTTCCCTAAAATCATTGTTTTGAAACGACATAATTTGATAATTATCAAATCTATCCATCCAATTTCCGACCTCTTTTTCGGGGAGGGGGGGAAGCTATCCCAGGCAGCATAGATCACGAGGTGGCTGGTACACCATAAGAGGCTGCCAGCCCATAATTATCGGATAATACAGTCGCCCCACCAGATTCTGAGTTTCAGGCCTGAATTTCATGGTTTCGGTTATTTGCCAGTTGGCCGTCGGCAATTAAATGGAGATATTTTTGGATGAGAGGAAAGCCAATAATATAGAAACAGTACTAAAATGATTTGGATTACATAAAATAATACAATAATGTACATGCAATAACATATCTTTAATATTAAAAGTTACATTTGGTAAATTAATAATAATAATAAAATACCTGTTTCAGCAACCAGCCACACTCACATGTTAACGTCTCTGTGACTTTGGAATATTGCGTTTTTCACAGTAACTTATACTTTTCAGGGCTGTTCATTTTGTATATTTAATATTTGGCCCAAGTTTTATTTAGGAATTTTCATATTTGCTGTGAATGTGACAGGGTGACCTGGACTGTTAAGTGAGATTTCTAATTGTTCATTTTACCTGGAGTAGAGCATTGCCTGTCACATGGACAGTGCTGTGGTTTCTCTCTCTCTCGAGTGCAGTAGAGTCTCTCCTGAGTGCAGTAGAGTCTCTCTTAGGTGTCTCAGGCAACCTCTCTGTACATTCAGGGATCTTCATGAGTACATGCAATGTGGACGTCCGCTGGTTCCCTTTTGACATCCAGAAGTGCGAGATGAAGTTTGGCTCCTGGACCTTTGACGGTTGGCTGCTGGATCTGCAGATGAAAGAGGCCGATATTTCGGGCTACATGCCGAATGGAGAGTGGGACCTGGTGGGTGAGTGGCCTTGCACTACCTGTCTCACTCTCGGCACACACACTGCAACACGACGCTACTGTTTCAGAGGAGTCCAGCTTCTTTCTCAGCAAAATGTATATTATAAATATTATGAAGTAATGTTTCAATGGACCAAATCAAAAAAACAAATCAAATCAATGGACCAAATCCAAAGTTTTAGATAAGTAACAACTTATTTTGGAATTTCGGAAGAAAATAATCTATTCAATCATTTTCAGCGTTTCAAGTAAGCAAACCGTATCTTGTCACTCTGTTGAGTTAAGATGTCCCTTTCTTGTCCCTGGCTGGCGCAGGAGTTCCGGGCACCAGGAATGAGCTGTACTACGACTGCTGCAAAGAGCCCTACCCTGATGTGACCTTCGTAGTGACCATCCGAAGACGCACGCTCTATTACGCCCTCAACCTGCTGATCCCCTGCGTGCTGCTCTCCTCCATGACGCTGCTCATCTTCGTGCTCCCTGCAGACTCTGGGGAGAAAATTTCCCTGGGTGAGTGAGGAGGGAGGGGCGGAGGGATGGGGCGGGTTCCGAATGAGAGAGGTGGAGGGAGAGGAAGGGAGAAGGTGGAGAAGGAGAGTGATGTTTTTTTA
Organism: Mormyrus proboscirostris; assembly: GCA_026779585.1. NCBI lineage: Eukaryota > Metazoa > Chordata > Actinopteri > Osteoglossiformes > Mormyridae > Mormyrus > Mormyrus proboscirostris. The sequence continues at coordinate 14,706 of JAODKF010006597.1, forward strand.
TGCTTGAGTGGATGAGAAAGGTTTAAGGGGCAGAGAGTAATGGAGAGTGAAGGTAAGGAAGGAGCTGGAGTGGAGGGAGCTTAGTGGTGGTATGAGCATGTCGGCCATCTTTTATTCGTGACTCTGCTGCTTGTTTGGCAGCTCCGTACCACAATAACCTTGTAGTGCCAAGAAAACCTTATCAAATGAGAGGCGCTTGAAGGCATGTCAAGAGTTCAGGGAGTTTGTTGTAAAGGGAGTTTCAGCCAGGGAACAGGCATATTAAAGGCTGTTAACAGAGGATCATGCTGCCTGTTTTTGTTCCTGATCCGGTCCTCTTACAGACTTCCCACAATTCATAGCTGCTGTATCTCCACCCCACAGGTATCACTGTGTTGCTGTCTCTGACCGTCTTCATGCTGCTGGTAGCTGAGATCATGCCGGCCACGTCAGACTCCATACCCTTAATAGGTCAGTGCTAGGAAGCTCACTTAAGATACCCAAGCCCATATAGGTCACATTTTCACATCACATCTGTGGAAACACAGACTGACTTTCTATTCGAACATCAGCAGAATTTCTGCAGCTCCATATCTGGTATGACCACTTGAACATGATATAATATAATATGCATCCTCCCAGTATAAGCCACATATGTCACCATGGAATCTTTCCATAATCCAGTACAGGATCAAAGTGAGCCATATAGCACGTTCCAGGGGTTGGATAGATGGATGTCATTCTAGCACACATACTGTAATAGGCTTGGAGGAACTGGAATCCCCCAAGGAAATGCATGCAGAAATGTGACAGAGGATCTGCATACTCACATGGAGGTGGCGAGCCGTTCTCTTATGAATACGTCGTGCAGAATTACCGAGCACTAAAACTCAATGCAAACAATATGGAGCCTGCTGAAGTGTCGACGCTTGGCGTCCCGCATGTGTCGTCACTCTCTCGCTCTGTGTTTCAGGGCAGTACTTTGCCAGCATCATGATCATCGTTGGCATGTCTGTGATAGCCACCGTGGTGGTGCTGCAGTATCACCACCATGACCCCAATGGAGGAGACATGCCCAAATGGGTACAGCTGCCCAGCCGTCTCTCTGTTCTTTTGTGGTGGAGGGGTGGGGGGCTGGGTTGATGCTGTGTGTATAAGTCTGCAGGGCTTATCTTCAGGTCGATTTCCACAAAAAAGCTTTTAACCCCGTAATAGCATATATTGCTTCACGTCACCTGAACTGGCTTCTCTGCCTCCAGGTACAGCTGGTCTTACTGCAGTGGGTGGCCTGGTTCCTGCGGATGAAACGGCCGGGGGAGGGAGACGAGCACGAGCGCCCTCCCTGTGCCCCACACCTGCGCCGCTGCTCGTCTGGCTCGCACAGCGGCAGCTTGCCCCAGCCAGTGGAGCCCTCCCTGCACCCACTGCACCCGCAGAACCTGCCTCACGCTGGGCTCCCTCAGCTGCATTCACAGGCCAGTGCCAACAATGGAAACTTGCTCTACATTGGCTTCCAGAACCTGGACGACCCACCCCTTGTCACTGATCCAGCGCAGAGAGGCAGCAGCCTGCCCCAGAGGGGGGTCCCAGGGGTGGGGGCTTCTAGCCCTCCTCCCCACCTTGCTCAGGTCACGCCCACCCTGGACAGCGTGGGCTGTGTGGGAGCTGCACCGAGTGGCCTGGGAGTCGGAACGGGCCCGGGTGCCCAAACGGCCCTGGCAGACCCCCAGCTGCAGGCCATCCTCGAGGAAGTGCGCTTCATGGCCGACCACTTCCGCGAGCAGGACGAGAGCGAGAGCATGGTGGAGCAGTGGAAATTCGCGGCGGCGGTGATCGACCGGCTCTGCCTGGTGGCCTTCAGCGTCTTCAACATCATCTGCACCATCTCCATCCTTATGTCTGCACCCAACTTCGTGGAGGCTGTGTCCAAAGACTTCGTCTGAGCTGTGAGGTCTGAGAAACTGTAGTTTCCTAAATAGGGAGTGTG
>JAODKF010006598.1:0-16653 GCA_026779585.1 Mormyrus proboscirostris
TACATAAAGTCACATGTGTAGCTACGTTTAAAGAGGACAGGCCTTTACATAAAATCACATGTGTAGCTACGCTTAAAGTGGACAGGCCTTGGCATAAAATCACATGTGTAGCTATGCTTAAAGAGGACAGACTTTAGCATAAAATCACATGTGTAGCTACGCTTAAAGAGGACCGGCCATTGCATAAAATCACATATGTAGCTACGCTTAAAGAGGACAGACCTTGGCATAAAATCACATGTGTAGCTACGCTTAAAGGGGACAGACTTTAGCATAAAATTACATGTGTAGCTACAGTTAAACTGGACAGGAATTTACATAAAATCACATGTATAGCTACGCTTAAAGAGGACAGGCCTTTACATAAAATCACATGTGTAGCTATGCTTAAAGGGGACAGGAATTTACATAAAATCACATGTGTAGCTACGTTTAAAGAGGACAGGCCTTGGCATAAAATCACATGTGTAGCTACACGTAAAGTGGACAGGCTTTAGCATAAAATCACATGTGTAGCTACGCTTAAAGAGGACAGACTTTAGCATAAAATCACATGTGTAGCTACGTTTAAAGAGGACAAGCCTTTGCATAAAATCACATGTGTAGCTACGCTTAAACTGGACAGGTTTTAGCATAAAATCACATGTGTAGCTACACTTAAAGAGGACAGGCCTTTGCATAAAATTACATGTGTAGCTACGCTTAAGGAGGACAGGCTTAAGCATAAAATCACATGTGTAGCTACGCTTAAAGAGGACAGGCCTTTACATAAAATCACATGTGTAGCTACGCTTAAAGAGGACAGCCCTTGGCATAAAATCACATGTGTAGCTACGCTTAAAAAGGACAGGCTTTGGCATAAAATCACATGTGTAGGTACACTTAAAGAGGACAGCCCTTGGCATAAAATCACATGTGTAGCTACGCTTAAAGGGGACAGACTTTAGCATAAAATCACATGTGTAGCTACGCTTAAAGAGGACAGGCCTTTACATAAAATCACATGTGTAGCTACGCTTTTTACACTCCCAACACTTAATTTATCTATCCATCCATCCATCCATTTACGGATTCTGCTTATCCCAGGGGTGCCAGCCTAGTGCAGGGCACACTCACACAGCATTCACACCTATGGGCAATTTGCAACTCCAATCAGCCTCGACATGTTTTTGGGCTGAAGGGGGAAACTGGACCACCTAGAGAAATACTCACGACGACACGGGGAGAACATGCAAACTCCACATTCAGGGAGCCATGGCAGAGACCACCGTGTTTCCCGTTAGGTTATGTAAGTAAAAAGCAAATTTAAAAGGTTTTTCCTGGATCTCAGAGGGCTATATATAGAGAGAGTACATTCAAATTTTATATAAAATATCCTTCAAAAAAGAAAAGTTTATTCATTTGCATACTTTTATCTGATATATCTGTGCATGAACAAGAAACTGGATGATAACATTCATACGGCACAATTAAAAATTCTTCATCCAAAGCGGAATCATAGAAGCGGAGAGTGAAGGACGCTATACGGAAGAAATGTCTTTCTGTAAAAATTCGACAGGGGGCAGCCAAGAACCAAAATACAAAGCCAACGTTTACTTTAAATCAGTTAAGATCTTCTGGGGGTGTTTTGACCCTCGCCGTAGCTTCCTCTAAATAATACATAAGCGTGTTTAGTTTCAGTATCATGTCAATAAAGTGTTTATTATTGCATTAATAGACTACGGGGCTTTGGGTTTACTATGCAAAATTCAATGTGATTAATTCTGACCTGTACGCGTCTACATAAAAAAGGCTTAAACAATTGTACGAAAGGTTTGGCGGTTGCCGAAACCACAACGCTCTTCACCATGCTAAATAAGTGGCCAGATGAAATGTATTGTTCGCCTACTAAGTATAACGAAATACAATGAAGTGAAAGTGATCCGATTACCCGAATGAAGGAAATTTCATAAGCAGTGTGAATTATGGCCATCCCTGTTGCACAAACGTGTGCGGCATTACGGTGAAATTATATGCATGCATCGTTCAGGTTGGCGTCCCGAAGCCATAGAAATAGAAGCGCTGGTTACAGACGATGCAACCAAAAAGACAAATGTAACGCTTTAGTGACAGCGCTCCCGTGGTAAGACTGGAGTTCGCGTGTTTAGAGGTGACCACCTGTCGAGGGTGCAACTGAACAGGTAAGATATTCGTATGTCGGCGAAATAAAAGCAAAGGTTAATCACTGTGCTGTTTTTCCAGATGGAAACGTGCGTTTTAAAGGTAGGAAGGCGAGAAAATGTTGGCGGTATTTGTCGCAGAGTTGCAGTCTTGCTGTATGGCCAAGGTCGATCAGGATGAATGTGCTGGCATCCTCGCAGTCACCCTCCCCCTCCTGGGACTGGACTCTCCGCGTGTAATACATGACAGTTTCAATCCGTGACAGCTTAATGTACAGCACGGAGGCAGACGGCGGCACAGGTAAGTATTATAGCGCGGTTGTCTTTTGCATGTTCCTAAAATATATATGAAGAGCGACGCTTTACAATTTTGCATGTCTGTGCGGAATTTGTTAAAGTGTACATATATGGACAGGAGGTATTTCTGTCTGCAGACCTGCTCGTATCACCTGAAGCTGGAGGTCCATGCGTATCGCCTTACTGGGGGGTTGCGTGAATCACTTGAAGCGGGGGGTCTGCACGTATCTCCTAAAGCTTGGGAGTCTGTGTGTGTCACCTGAAGCTGTGGGTCCGCGCGGGTCCCACTGATAGACTTACTAGAGGTGTGCGAATAGAGCCTGAAGCTGGAGCTCTCAGATCCGGGTTTATCTGCTGAAGCTGGCGCTCTCCGATCCGTGTTTATCTGCTGAAACTAGAGCTCTTCGATCCGTGTTTATCTGCTGAAGCTGGAGCTCTCCGATCCGTGTTTATCCGCTGAAGCTGGCTCTCTGGCCGTACGCATCGCTGGAGCGCAGCAGCACACTTGTGCGCATTTCCAGGCTAGAACCGATACCAATGTGCATCCATCAATACACGCCAGTGATCTGTGTGCGCTTCACCCGGGGAACAGGGCGTCGAGACGTGCGTTTCCGAAAAATGGCAGTTTTCAACAAACCAAAAAATCGCTCTCGGTCAACGATTCGGTCTTTGTGGGGTGGGAACTGACTTACAAAACCCATAAAATAAAAGAACACGGTAGGGTATCCAAAATGATACTTATTTTACACTGATAAGGGATTTAACATATTTTGAAATACATTTTTCTCAAACACGTTTTAGTGCGTTCCCTTTTTTTAAAATGGTTTACTCACGTAGCCTATATTAGTTATAACAGTGATACCTTTGTATTTTAATTGTTTTTGTATTCTAAACGCTATCATGACAATCACGATTAATAGGCTATGCGAATTTCATGTGCACTGTTACATGTTATGAAAGTAAAACAATATCTGGGATTTGGCAATATCTTCTCTTATTTTCAGAACAAACTCGGAGACTTGGAGGGGCGAGATACCACACTCTCATCTCCCATGGCTGCCAAAATGAAACCCAACACTCTGAACGTCCAGCATCCACCAGCGAGCCTTTCCGTGCAGGACAGCAACCGTCTAGCCCCGGGAGACGCGGCCGATGAGTCGTCCGACAGTGATGGAGAACAAGAGGAGACATCGCAGAGACTCATCAGGAAGGTGTCCACTTCGGGACAGGTCCGGGCAAAGGTAAGAGGTCTCTGCTTTTTATGGAGCCTAGTAACAAGTGCACGTGTGGAGAGTTAAGCCATCAGTTGTTGTTGTTATTATGGCTGTCCTATTCGCCAACAACATTTCCAAACGGGCGACCTCGATCGTATACATACCGTATTATATTCAGCCAAAGTTAAGCCCGGCAAATCCCAATGGTTAAACAGCAATTAATTCGCGGGACCCATTCTGTGGCAATTAAGTTAAAAATTGCTCTCCTCTGCTGAAATCTTTTTATAGATGAACTGCTGCATAATTCTCATGGTTGCTGTTGCTTTTAGTCTCATTAGTAAAATACCTTTTTGGTCTCTCAGGAGACGAAAATTAACCTCAATGAAAAGGACTGGTTAAACGATTTATCTATGATGCATGGCCTTATAACCACGCAGTGACTCTATACTTGACTGTAGACGGTTTTGAAATAAACTATTTTATTTTAAATAATATATTTATTTATGTAAATATTCACCTTACTTGAAACTCCGTAGTCGTGAGTTGTTCAGAAAGTGGAACATTCTCTGAAACAGTGTTAATACGGTGGAAAAGTCGGCCTATCACTGTGACTATTTGTCTTGTGATCCAGCCTATGTTGTGAGGATGTTTAGTCGTATTAAAATATTATATTATTATTTAATTTAGTTATTTTAATTTTATAATTTTGTTGCATCTTGGATAAAAAAAAAAATATATGGTAGGTAAACACAGGACTTGTAACAACTTTAGCCTTCTAGTAAGAAAGTGCAACCGATGTTTTCATTTCTGCTTTTTATGCGCGCACTGTCGCGGGTTTTACTAAACAGTCATCATCTTAAGCACGCCTCTTCATCTCCAGGCCTTAAGTATTCTTTAAGCATGTTTCAGTCTTTAATTTGTACCATCGCACTTTAGTGAATTGTTCACTTCCCTCCGTTGGTTTCCTGTTTCCTTTTATATCAGAATTTAACCCCACCAGGGGCGTAGGAACGGGGTTGGGGGAATTTAATTTGGCTTCATACATATAAATAGACCTTTCTATTTAAATTATTAAGGTGCGTCCACCACAAATATCAAACTCCTTCCTATGCCGTTGAGCCCCACGTATTAATGTTGTGTTAACTGTTACTGTTAGTGAAATTACTCTTAATATTTTTTCTCTTTGACCCCCCTGGTCAAATTTTACCTCATTTCCCATCTTCACATTTCGGCTTTTGCCCCAGAGGTGTAATATATTCTCCCTGTACCCGCTTGTCCTGTTCAGCCTATCCTGGGAGCTATGGACGCAAGCCAGGGAATAGAATGAATCTTCTATTGCAGAATTTATTTCCTTCCAATGACGTGGCCGATGCATATCCTTACTTACCACATGTGCCAATTTTCATCCAATAAAAGAGGGATGAAGCTGGCCCGGTTTGCAGTCATACTTCATTAAAAGATTTGCCCTGTTGATTCTAGCATACCGCAACATAAAAGCACATAGCCGTAATGCAGCCAGTGTGATGTGCGATTATGTAATTATGAGATGAAAAATTAAATTACCTAACTAAGCATTTCATATAAGCCTTGCGAACGTTTTACATTATTATCCTATTTTTTTCTGTCAATTATGCTGTCGATTTTGCTCCTCCGTTTAGCAGCAGTGCTGTCGATGTTGCTTGTACGTTTCATGGCATTTGACATGCAAAAACGCAAGGATGCTTTCAGCAGATGAACGTCGTAACGGACCGTGGTTTGTTGATGTATTCTTATGAAGAATAATACAACTAAATTTTTGGGGAAGCGTTTTAACTTGCATATAATTAAAATGTCACACATAATTTGATGAAAGATTCCTAATCCTCAGAATGACGTAATGTTAATTTATGGATTCGTAGGTGTAGATCAGATCTTTGGAAAAACTTTTAAAATCGCACTCGACCTGAACTCGAATTCAGTGTAAAAAAATCAAACTATTGGCGATAGGCTCCAAACTCTGGTGGGTGGCATTTTATTAGAGCACCATCCTGGGTCCCACACAAATGTTTTGGTATTAGGGCTTAATCAGTGATCGTATCTTGAAAATTTTTAATTCAGAGTGCAGTGCCTCTCACAGCGATAACAGAGTTGTGCTTATCGGGGTAAGCGCACGTGACTGGAGCTGTGTAGCTGGCACTGGAAAACTGCATTTTGGTTTCTGCAAACTCTTACTCAGCTTTTATTAACTCTATAAATACAGTAGCATTTAGAGAGTCAAGGAAGGTAAATGTAGAGATACAGCCATACAAATACTGCTGTGCAGGTCTATCGCGGCCAGCTGGGTCTCACCTATGGATAGCAAGTCGCGGGGATCAATAAAGTATCAGTTATTCTTCTTCTTATCATTATTATTATTATAATAATACCTGTGACTGTATTACAGGATCACAGTCACAAGCTCATTAATGTAACGTATCAGTTTGCTCTAATTTTTTAATTTACTTTGAAGACAGACAAAATTATACCATAAAACTGTCAGTTTTGCTCCTGTGGTAGTTAATCAGTTTTATTTTATTATAATTTATTCCTGTAATAAAAGTATTTAATCAAATCCAGATTTGATTTACTTTACCTAAAGCCTTTTTAATGCTGTGTCATTCGTAAGTTGTATTGAAAGATAGATAAGAAGGTTTTGGAAAAGTCACCCCTGATGGATATCTGCTACCAGTGCTCTTAGTATATGCCAACATTTAAACGTGCGTTATATGTCCGGGCCAAAAACCAGACCTTTGCATTTAAATTAATAATATCAAGCTCTGTCCTATGTGCTAGTCCATAACAGATACAGATGAGAAAAAAATTACAAAATCAGCAAAAAATATGCATTCATACAAAGGAATTCTTTATTGTGGGTTGCATGCAATACAATTGAAAGTTTTAAAAACGTGATCTAACGGTCGTGATTATGAGATTTTTGACTGCCTATTTGGGGAAAATGGTTTAAAAAACCATTAAATCAGAGTAACAAATAGCACAATTTTAATGTAACTAAAAATTTGATGTCAATTGCTCTACACAACGAAACGAGCAGTGTATTTATGATATGTGGCTAGACTGGGCTGCAGGGAAAGCAGACAGCAAGTGAGAGTCCAAGAGTTTTTTTGGCCAATACAGGGGGAAGAGTACGGCAACGGAGATTACAAATAGATTACATAGAAGACACAGATGCTGCCGCCACAAAACAACCACTAAACTTACTATGGTGAGCTCAGTATATGTAAAGCCAGGTCAGAGCCAACTATGAGGTCACTGAGGTCCGGACCTCGCTAATTTTCTTAAGAGCTGAAAATGTAATTTGAAGCTAAATATTCACTTGAAATTAAAAAAAAAACAGCAACTGAAAATGTCTGTGGACCAAGTGCATTCTTAATTCAGTCTGAATGTGTTATTAATCCTGTCTGCTGTCTGTGTGTGTGAGAGAGCGCTAGAGCATTCAGTATCATGATCATTATCTGTTAAAAAATGTTCCAAAACAGCGACATGCTACAGCGTCTGCTGTAAAGATAACTGTATGGAGCATGTTAAATATAAGGGTAGGCTAGACTACACTGGCCATGGAAAAGGATGGGCTTTTTTCATATTACAGCCATTGGACTAGATTAGGCTAACTAACGTTTTGCACAGTGTAATTAATAATAAAAAAAAATGACTTATGAAGGGGATGGTATCAGTAATAGTGTCCATAGAAACGTTTCAAAGCCAAACTTTGTGTATCCTGAAGGTTTATTGGTCAATAGATGGGGTAGACTACAATTGTATAACGATCCTGGGCCAAGCGCACTTTCGTCATCACTGTGTGACTTTTTGTATTGAAGAAAATGTAGGAAGGAAAGTGCTATGAAAGTCCTGTCACACAGCAGAATGGGATTTATGATTAATGTCCTTATTTTATGGCTTATTTAGAGTCGTTCTGGGCATGAAGATTGTGGTGGTAGCTGAGCGGACACTGTTTAATGGAAGGGGATTTGGCCAAAAAAAAAACAGAGTCAGTATGAGAATAGACAAAATAATTTAATTTCAACCTTGAAAAGTCCATATACCAAATTCAAATGAACCCATAGAAGTACCAAGGGGAAAAAAAAACAAAATGGGAAAACCCAAACTTAGAAAATTCAAAAATCAGGCAACTTACAAAATGCCACAAAATTCTCACTCTGCTAGCCTGCAGAGGACAAATCACAACAGCTGCAGAGCCTCTGTGCTCAACTGCAACAAAAACCAATCAAAAAAAAAAAACCCCATAAGACTAGACAAGCAAACATATAGCAGGTGGCCAGCACCATTTACAAACCATAGTGAACACATAACAATCAATTAACCCCTACACAACAAAAAAAAAAGTCTCAGACAAAAGCACATGCTCTTACCTACGGAGATAAGCAGATTTACTAAATAAGTACAAAGCCAACCCATCCTATAAGCACAGGAAAAGACATCATACAGGGGTGGTTTGATCAAGGCCACTCCTGTCACCCCCCTGGCCATAACCAACGTGGACTAGGCCAATTAGGCCCGGAACCAAATAATAAGGCTTCGTTCCCTAATGTCACCCTTTTGCTGCCGGACCGATGCTGCCAGTCCCAAAAACCAGAACATTCACCGCACAAATGGTAACCTTTTTATGCCCAAACATCGCCCTCCCTGTGCGGTCACTCCATGACCGTCACAAAGACGCACAGGCTACTTATTGTATGTAACACAGAGATTTGTCTTTGTGTAAGAACTGGAGGTCTGAATCAGACAGCGCATGCACAAGAATGCTTCTACACTTCATGATATATATGATATATATGATATATTGATTCTCAGAGGGGAAAGTCGGGTATTACAGAAGCAAAAATAATCAGCAGTCATTAACAACAACTAAGGAATATAATCAATAATAAAACAATATCAGATAATATCACTAATAGCAGAATTTACCTGCACCATTCCATCGTGATCCAGTCCATGTATAGTGTACATGTGTGCGTGCGAGTGTCAGTCACATCATTGACATCATGCCTGTGTTTCGTACTCGGGCACAGTTAGCGATCACGCTAGGTTTGTACCACGCCTGAGTCCAGCTAGCCAAGCTCTGGCCCACATATCCAAGTGGGCCAGGGCACGGTACCCAGCGACCACACTAACTGAACAAAGTGGACGTTGGGGGACAAATGTGCCTGGACATATTAGGGATTTGCTAGTGTGAGCACACCCTAAGATGCAGTCAAGGTTTTGAGAGAAGGCTAAACGGTGGAGCAGACACATTAAGCGTCCGGTCTGAGGAGATGTGAAGTCTAAGGTGATGTGGAGAGGCTGTACAGTAATGTACTGATGGTGGTGCTCATCATCAGAAGAGGGTTTCCATGTGGGACTCTCCTGTGTTGGTTTCTCTTTCAGCTTAATCTTAATTAATAGAGCTCTTTATTCCATTGAGTCTGACATATCTTGACACTGATGAATTACTTTGTCTTGGCTTCTATAGTCCAGTAGTGAGATCTGGAATGGCACACTTGCAATCATCACCTTAGTACTCTCCTTCTCTTTTATGTGACCTTCATTACAGCTTACTGACGGGTTATCCGGCTTACAAAGAGACAATGGTCTGCCTAAATAAATCGTGTGCCATTTCTCTCTACGGCAGGAGGTGATTGGGTTTAGTGTGTATGGCACCGTGGAGAGGTCAGTGAGTTCTTCATCTTGACTGTAGTAGACTGAATATTTGCTTTTGGGTCAGACGTGGCTCTCTAGCAAGGATGGCACTATGCCAGTAGGAGAAGGGGAATTTGTACAGTATATTGTGTTATAGTCAGCCACTGCAACCTTGAATACTCAGCTGCTGAATGTGAAGGGAACCCTTCATAAATAACTGCACATATTATGCTGATCCTATTGCCATTAAAGGTCTCCTGTGAAATTGAGAAGGTACGGATGTCTGTGCTGGCAGCTTTATTAGCTAAGAGGCTGATGGACGGTGGGCCATCCTCAGCACAATATTCCAGATACACAAACCCCATATAGCCCCCAGCAGACTATCCCTACCGCCATTAGCAGACAATGGGCAACTCTGCCCTCGCATTGACCTTATGACTATGCTATAGACTTGATGCGTGCCCCCCCTCACCCACCCCAAGGGGGACATATCTACCCACGTTTTATCTCAGAGGTCTAAAGCTGTAAAGTATTTATAGCCAAACCCCTGGTTCCTACACCCTTCTACTCCGTCCACCAACTCAGACCTCTGAATGAGTGAGAAGGATGGTATTCCACGGGTCTGTGTCATTATGGTTAAACACCGCCTCCTATTTGAGCCAATACAGAGAAAGTTCATACTGCTAATATATGCTCCAGACTTGATACAACCTTAAGATTAATTAGAATTTAGAGGGGGATGAGTGGAAGGGTTCCACATTACATGGGGCTCTATCAATAACTTTTAACGTCTCTTGGGCTTTTCAGCGCTCATACTGTCTTCCAATCCTTTGCGAATCATTTTTTTAGGGACAAGATTCATCAGTTTGTCATTGTCTGTTTCGACAAAATGCAGCACAAGCAGGTGTGTCAGGTGTTTGAGTGACGACTCAGGGTCAGGCTGGAAAAGTGCAAATTCAAAGTCACCAAATCGTGCTCATTGTTCACTTTAGATCCTCAGAAGGTCTGAGTCCTTACAGAATGAGTGCCTCTTCAGTGAGGGAGCCCTCATAGTCTGCTGACCTCTGTTACGGTCTTATCTAGAACTTTAGTGTGGCTGCCTTGTTTACCAGACTTTGGAATTTATCTATGTTCACATTAATTTATCCCAGACTACCTTAAATCGACAAGTTATCTGGCTAAGCAGAAAGCCCCGTTTCATGATATAGGCCCCTGGTGATCACTGACCACAACAACCTCTAATATCTCTAAACTACCAGCTGCTTCAGCCCTCGCGGACCATTGGACCTTGTTTTTCACCAGGTTCCAGTTCCAGGTCATCAACTAATTTGGGACTGAGCAAATGCACCATCCCGATCTATGAAAGCCTGTTGAATCTAATATTCCATGTAGCCCTCCTAAAACCAGTTGCTACAAGCTCACTGCTATCTAGAGATGTCTCATCAGTTCCCCGCATCATTTATGGCTCCCCTGCATATACCACAAATTGCCTTTTGATTACTTGGAACGTTCAGGATCAGCTGCAGTATTTGGCCGACCGGGAGTGGCATCGCCCTATTTCAGCCAGACCTCTCAGACCGATTGAATCCACAGGGCTAATTTCCCTAACCTTCTCACAGGCCCAGGGGATGCTGTTCGAAGTCCCAAGTCCTGCAGTCATGACATCACTCCGGTGACACCCCTTTTGGGGGTTGAGGGGGATTACACCCTCAGTGGGGGAAACCAAGGCGTGATACTCATCATTGCATATCCCACCACATCAGGATAAAGCCATAAGTGCTCCTTGCTAAATGAACTGTGTTTATAGGCAACCTTGCACAATAAATTTACTGTTAATTATTTCTACTTGTTCAAGCTGTGAACTCTATTATACTGTATTATATCTGTCTTACTGGTTTTGTTTCACTGCATTGTTAAATTTTATCTCTAGTCTTTATCCCTTGGTTTCGGTAGTCTTGGCTTCAGAATTCCAGTTACATGGTTCCTGTTGGCACCTTCAAGCTCCAGCCTGCCCAACATCCAACACCTTCCCAGACACCAGGCACTGGATTCCCTCTGGATTTGGATTGTAACCTTCAATGTCTGTCTCCATTTTCTGCTACAAGCATGACATTTTTATGGAGTAACGTTAGTCAGGTCTATCAAGAATTGTGTGTAAAACATTCAAGCATGTTTTATTTGTGAAGATAATTTTTGAGGTGGGCCAGAGGAAAAACTGGCATATGGACGGCTTGTGTCAGAAACCTTCAGAAGAGCTTAACCTGAGCAGAGTCAGTTGTTTTGTCTTTGATCTTTCATTACATAATTTGCTGCAGAGGGTTGTGCTTTCTTACTGTTTCCTGCCACTGCAGCTCAGCTAAGCTGCATCATCTGCTCTCTGTGTGAGATGAAAGACTTCTAGCATCAGTGAGAGAGTGACTTGTATTTCTAATAATGAGACAGTGATTCTTTTTGCCAGTGCCAGTGAGATAGTGTTTCTTCTTGCCAATGCCAGTGCAACAGTGACTTGTGTTTCTAGTAGTGAGACAGTGGTTTTTCTTGCCATTGGCAGTGTGAAGGTGACTCATCTCTCACAGTGAGACAGTGATTCTTCTTTCTGGTGCCAACGAGACATTGGCTCTTTAATGATCACCAGTGTCTCTTATAAAGAAACAGAATGTAATTACAAATTAGTAGAGTGTTTGCTCATATCTATAGTGTCATAAGAGAAAATGTACCAAGGAAAGTTTATGTAAGATGATGCAGGTTCAATGGGTTGTGACTAGGGTTCGGCCAATAGATGATGTCATCATCCATCACTGACAGACATCACGCCCAGTATCTCTGCTAAGTGCCCACATAAAAATAATTTGAAAATCTACCCCACTTGCACCTACCTGAATAAATCCGGGGGGGGCAGTCTTTATTTGTATCACAAAATTGAAGAAAAAAATGACCTACGGAGCAATCTCTGCTGTTCTGTACCATTCTGGTCTTAAATAATTCCTAATCATTATGTTGTTATTAACTATTTTACATCAGTTCTCACCCTGCACATTTAACTTAGAATTTTTCATGTTTACAAATAATATAATAAGGAAAGAGCAGGTGAGTTAGGGAAGGTGAAATGTGAATAGGCGCAAAAGAGTGTTAAAGAATTGCAAAAAAATTTTAAATATCTTGACAAGGCGACCCAGCGACCTGCATCGTGACGTTTCAACACTGACGTATTATGTAAGTCAGGCAGACATTGCTTAACCCTAGTTATCACAGTATAACTTTTGGGATTAGTTGTTGGTGATGATCTTGTCTGCCCCCTGTTAGATTACATTAGATTTCCCACCCACCGTTTCTCACAAAATCTATTTCTTTGCATGTAACTTAAACGTATATGCGACCACGCGTTGTGGCATGGCATTGGCACAGGCGGGGGAATAACAATATCCCTCATCTCTTTTAAAACTATATGTAAGATGCCATCAAGGTCCTGCGATTTATTTATTTTGAGTTTAGCTAGGCTTAGTACCAAATCAGCCTCAGTTATACATATATTGCTCATAGACAACTTTCTACTAAATGGTGGTAAGTTACTGGTGTTCTCTACTGTGAAATAATCATTCAAAAAACTCATTTACTATATCAATTTCATTTTCAATTATAAGGCTCTTGCTATCCTGCAAATTAGTGATTTCAGCTTTTAGAGCTCTTTTGGAGTTAAAATATTGTAAGAAACCTTTAATGTCATCCTTAGCCTTGAATGCAATCTTCCTTTCTATATTCCTCTTAGCAAGTCTAATGTTAATTTTGAACTCAACCTGTAGACTTACATACTCCTGCTTTATTCTGAGATCACTTGTTATTTTCCATTTGTAGAATAGAGCTATTTTCCCCCTGACATTATGCTTAATTTCAGTAGTAAACCACCTTGCTTAGTTTTGCTGGAAACAGGTATGAAGTCCTCTTGCATTTACAATAATGTGCTTTTTGCCTCTTCAACAGTTTTGCTATTTAACTCCATCCAGTTTATAATTTCTAGTTTCAGTCTCATACCATTAATTCACACAATGAATCACGAAGTAGTAGACGGGGTGAAAGCACTTAAATATAACAGACAATCAAGCTAACGAAGAGGCAGATGTGACACGTACGACAATTAACCAATAACAACAGCACAGGGAAAGCAGGCAACAGGTGTAGTAACTTATACTAATGAACACAAAACTAGGTAACAAACACTGAAAGTAAGAAACACTGATCAAAGACGGCTTCTACAAACATTTGCGAAGGAATCGGTCGCTCTCAGGAGCTCAGTGAATTCAAGCATCATCAATAAGTCCATTCGTGAAATTTCTTCGCTACTCAATATCCCACGGTCAGCTGTTAGTGGTATCATAACAAAGTGGAAGCACTTGAGAACAACAGCAACTCAGCCACGAAGCGGTAGGATACGTAAAGTCACAGAGCAGGGACAACGCATGCTGAGGCGCACAGTGTGCAGAAGTCGCCAACTGTCTGCAGAGTCAATAGCTACAGACCTCCAAGCTTCACGTGGCCTCCAGATTAGCTTAAGAACAGTGTGTAGAGAATGTCATGGAATGAGTATCCATGGCCGAGCAGCTGCATTCAAGCCTTCCATCACTAAGTGCAATAGAAAGTGTTGGATGCAGTGATGTAAAGCACACTGTCACTGGAGTCTAGAGCAGTGGAGACATGTTATCTGGAGTGATGAATCATGCTTCTCTGTCTGGCAATTCGATGGACGAGTCTGGGTTTGGCAGTTTCCAGGAGAACATTACCATTTTGGACAATTTCATGCTCCCAACTTTGTGGGAACAGTTTGGGGATGGTCCGTTCCTGTTCCAACATGACTGCGCACCAGTGCACAAAGCAAGGTCCATAAGGAAATGGATGAGCGAGTCTGGTGTGGAGGAACTTGACTGGCCTGCACAGAGCCCTGACCTCAACCCCACTGAACACCTTTGGGATGAAATAGTGTGGAGACTGTGGACCAGGCCTTCACGTCCAACATCAGTGCCTGACCTCACAAATGCTCTCCAGGAAGAATGGCCAAAAATTCCCATAAACACACTCCTAAACCTTGTGGAAAACCTTCCAGAAGAGTGGCAGCTGTTATAGCTGGAAAGGGTGGGCCAACTGCATATTAAAGCATATGTATTAAGAAAGATGTCATTGAAGCTCTTGTATGTAAAGGCAGGTGTCCCAGTGCATTTGACAATATAGTGTATAAACGAAAATGGAAGCGCACGAGACAAAAGCAGGGCAAACCTATAACTGGGAAACAAAAACAATGAATGCATATAAACAGCTGAGATTGATCCCTGGCCAGCCTCAAACCCAAGACCAGCGAGTTAATTGTTTTTGAGCTACATGCTCAACACACTGAGGTATGGGGCAGTTTGGGAAACAGGGAAACACACTAGAGCTAAGGGACAATGGACAGGGGAACAGGATGGCCAGCCACCTTCCGGTCCATGCAGAAGACGCAGGACAGGGTCAGATGGAACCAGCCCTGACACTACGACAAACAATCATGACAGCGGGAACAGCGAGAATTATGACATCTGAGGCTTCTGGAGAAAAGTTTGGTGACCCAAGTGTCTTGACGAGAGCATCACTGCCCTCAAAGGGGTCACTGAAGCCTCTGATTATTATGTAGCCTGGGCTGCTGATTGTGAAAGTATGAGTAAAGTCCCTCAGAATAACACTTTCCCTGCACTGGGCAAAACTTTTCCATTTGCTGACCTCATTTTGCAGACTTTTTTCATCTATTGAACGCCATATATTTTTATATCCAGTATTCAATATACCTCTGTTCCCCTTAATATCTTTATAATTATATTGCACTGCTTGCACTATTTTATTCTATTATTCTATTATTTTGCTTCTCCTTATCTATTTTCCTCAATTTATGTTCTCGCTCATCTATGTCATCTGTGAATATAAGCACCAATACTGGCAAAACAAACTCGTAGTACATGCAGTTGCACCTGGCCAGTAAAGTGGATTGCGATTCTGTTGATGACGACACCTTGCTTCACTAGAAGGGGTGGATGCTCTAAGAATCATTACAAAGGAGCAGGAGCTGCTGCTCTCCTCTCTGCGGTATGTTGGCGTGGGAGTTGCATGGATGCATTGTGAGGCCTCCTCAAATGCCTTGGATCTCCAAGGCAGGAGGCTGTGCGTTGCTATTGATGGCAGGGAGATGCCTTCACAGAAGCCTGTGTGCGAACAGTGCTGCTGTACTGCCGTGTATCCGACTTACCCAGGTTCCTTAGCGTGTGACTTATTTCTGTGCTGCACGCAGACAGGATGGAAATTATTTTTACACGTCTCTAATGTATTTTTAGACTCTAGAGATCAGTGTCCTTTTTAGACCGTATCAGTGAAAATGATACTTTTCTGGTTTCACAGCAGCGCTTTCAAAAGCCACTTAACAGGAAGCTACAGTTGCATGTTTACGTTGTTCTCTCTGGGTGGTTCCAGTAACCGGCCTTCTGCTCTACGGTCAGCGGGAGCCACTACGTGTGGGTCTCGCCTTGACCTTAATTCCTATGGCCTTCTGGGCATCGCTTGCTTTGCTCACGTTGTACAAGGAGCAGCATCTTCAGTTAACGAGCCGTTCTCAATGGCCAATGACAGGCAGGCCCCTGTGCTGCCTGCAAAACAGGAAATTCATATCAAGACACAGAGAACTATATGCTTGTCTATTGGACCTCTGAGGGCAGGAGGGCAGAATGGGTCTGTTAGTGCGGGTGGCATTAAGAAATGTGTCGGGGGTCGGGGAAATCACAGCTCATTGTTCTTTGAGGTCCTGCTAAATCAGGAAGCACAATTATGGCCCTCTGAAATGAACAGCGTCATGCATCACAGCTGACGTCGAGAGGCGGCCACGAGCTGGCCTGATTCCTCTGCAGTCCTCTCAGCCAATGCGCCAGCGAGTTCCCCGAAGAAAAAAACGCACTGACGGGAAAGCGCAAAGTTAGTGCAGCGCCTTTTCCCGTCATTCAGTCGATTGCCCAGCGAGCTCTTACTCCGCACGTCCACACGTATAAAGAGACTCTGGATTTCCAGGGAGAGCCCAAAATCTGAAAAGGTCTATTTGCTGAAATGAGGGAAATTGAAAATCACTCCCAGTCAAATAAACGAAGAACATCTTTGCATTTCTCAAGCCTCAGTTGATGCCAATAAGGACTGGAGGTTGACAAGGGAGGTTTGCTGAAATTTTGAAGGACATGTCGCCTGTTTGCAATCTCCAGCTGTGACCTGAACCTGAAGAGGACAAGGGGGCGGGGGGGGGGGGGGGTGTTTTT
>JAODKF010006599.1:0-16547 GCA_026779585.1 Mormyrus proboscirostris
TCTAGGTTCCTCTCAAGGTTTCTTCCTGCCAGAGGGAGTTTTCCCTGCCACTGTCGCCACAGGCTTGCTTGGTGGGGGTTCTGACCAGAATAATGTAAAGTGCTTTGTGACAATGACTGTTGTTAAAAGCACTATATAAATAAAATTGAATTGAATTGGTTGTGTAAATGTGCACTTCATTTCTATTGGCTGACAGGCCCTTAATTCAAAGAGGGGTGTGGACTAGTGATGCGTGGGTCGGGTATTTTTCCAACTCACGGGTCCCGCTTTTATGAAATTATTTGGCCGCCCCAGCCTGCCCCGCACCACTGTATCTATTTTTACAACCCGCCCCGCCCCGCGACCATTAAATAGACATACTAGGCATTGTTATTCAAATTAATACATGAAAGGCCTTTATTTCAGCCTGAAAGTGCTTGGGAACATCGCCCTGTAAACTGGCAACAACATATAATTATGAATATGAACGATTAACCTTATCAAAGAACTTAATAAAATATGAAAATAGATATTCCCAAATATTTAATATAGGCTATAGGGAATTGCACGCAACATACATGGATTTTTTATTTAATTTTGTTTTTAATGACTCGCCCCAACCTGCCCCACAAATAAAGTGACAATTTCTTTACCTGCCCCAACCCAACCCGCGGGTTACCCGCGAGGTCCGCGGGTTTTGAGACGATCCGCACATCACTAGTGTGGACAAACAGATGACATTACAAACCTATGGCACTTTACTCTTCAGCATGGGGATATCATTTTATAATTGTATTATTATATAATCAGTATGAAATACAACAAGCAAAATTAAATCGGTCTGTTAGTGAAAGGTTTACACATAAGTTGATGTTTTGACAAAAAACATGAAATTATAATTGTGTACATATTAAATGTAAAAAAATATATATTTTAATGCAAAGTCAAATAGGACTGATGTTAGTGATTTAAAAATTTGGAAAAGTTTTGGAAACTAGCCTTGTCCATTTTTGTTTCCTGCTTCATTCCGCAACGCGGTGACAGAAATTTACGAGCGGAAGACAATAGTTAGCTACCTTATACAAAATACTGTTCTATCTACTTTAATTTTACAAACTTGTGGGTGTTACTTCGGTGAGCTGGCGAGCGGGGAAAGCAGGTGAGTCAACCCGGAAATGCAGGCAAACGGGGTTTAATCGGGGCAGACGGGATCAGCACAGCACACAACATCAATGACAAGTCTGGGGAAAACTGACTCTGACAAGGACTAAATACACTAGACAGGATAAACTAAACAAGCAACAGGTGAATACAATCGGGGAATCACACGAGGTAAGGAGGTGGGCGTGGCACACATGAGGATCGTACGGAGCCGGGCGTGACAGTGGGTTTTGGAAAATGTTCTTATGGTACTGGAAAAGTTTTGGGAAAGTCATGAAAATTTATTCTGTCAGAATTGGGGAACCCTGCATATCTCAATTTCACTAGTTTGCTGATCAGGAAGGATTAATGAAATAAAGACACATCACACCTCTGCCACACCATCTTAAGTGTATTTCCAGCAATATCAGTATTACTAATTAGGATCTTCTGGAAGGTTGTCATATTTCTTGATGTTGTGTCGTGGTTTAAAATGATTTTCCTACTGCTGTAAATTTCGTCTGGCTCAGGGTGTAGTAGAGTAGGACAGGACTCTCAATTTAACCACTGACTAGAGAATTTCATTGGACATTGAATATTATTTGTGTGATTTAGACAGTGGACACAGGTTACAACCCTTTGGGAAATAAGGCTTTGAACTGTAATAAAGTGTTCTGACACTATTAATACCTGCACATTAATGCTGGGTAAAGGTTGTGAGAAAATACCACAATGCAGTGAACCAACTGTAAAAAGCCCTCACTATTTTCCCCTTAAATGACTCTAGTAACAGGCAAAGCTATGCAATAATTGGGAATTATCATCAGTGTAATCTTGTGGTCTTGGATCGTTAGACTTTTTAGTTTTCCAGTCTCTTCCACAGCCATTTATCCAGTACTGGGTCCCTGTGAGCATGATGCCCATCGCAAGAAATACAGGGCACAATGCTGGGACGTCAGCTACAGCGGTTAGTCAATAGAGGGCGCTAAATATCCCCCAATGGAATTTTTTTAATTATTTTTCTTTTTAGAATAAATATTGTCTCCCTTGAAAGGATAGAGTGGCCTTTAGGATATGTGTCCAGGTGAAATTCTTAAAGATTAAGAAGTTTTGCGAGTGCTGTCATGATAATATTCATTATTTATGAATCTGTTTATTATTAATACTAATGAAATAATTAGTATTTTTCAGAGTACTGGTATCTTGCAGTCTGTATAAATTGTATTGGGAATGTTACTGAAACTGATGATGAACAGCATGAACAGCCCCACCTAGAACATTTTTCACCAGCCACCACTGTTTATTAGATATGTATTCTCTGAATTGGGGCAATACAGATGTCAGGTGCACTGAGCTAAGACCCCTTGGACCTGCTCGCATTCAGTAAAGCTCCTTCCTGCCTTATATAAAGTCTTACAGCAATAAACTTAATCTCCTTCACAATTGTGGACAAACTGACCACAAATTCCTCCACGGACTGGAATCTATTCCTCAAAAAGTGCAGAGAGGTTAATCAGATAAAAACATTGTTCTAGTGCAAGTAATTATCAGAGAACATTAAGGTCAAATGCACCTGGTCTTTCTAACAGAACCACTGGCCTCAGTCTAATCTCCCCAGTTGAAACGGTCTAGAACCACCACTGCAACATTCATCATTGACCCAGCTCATCCGGTGATTGTCAAGCCCTTTATTACTGAATCAGGTGTGCTGGGCCGCTGTAAACCTGAAACTGCACAAGATAGTGGGTCCCCGGCACATGAGCTGAGAACCACTGCATTACTACTGACTGATTGAGAGGTCCGAAAAACCCAAACTCACAGTGGCCCTCTATGGATCAGGCTACCCATCCCTGAGTTACATTATACTGTAACAGAGAAGATAAATTAAAAGCCGGTTTACCTGTGTTAGATGATGATGGCTAAGTAATGAAACACTAAATGTCCATTTGTACAAATTAAGAGGTGATAAAGATCTGGACCTGGTCTCTCAATAACTGTGACTCTAACCGTCTTACAAAGACTAAAGATATATCATACGAAGGGTATTTGTTTTCCTACATCAAAGAGATTGCTCAAGGGAGAGCTTAAGTGTGACCTTAAAAAGCGCCAGAACACCTGATTGGTTGACATCGATGGCTCGAGAATTGATTATTCCCCCCCTGCAGCAGCTGCTTGACTGCTACATGAGAGTAAGTGGTGTTCTTTATAAGTGTAACAGCGCAGGAATCCTTCGAAATAATGCATCAGTCAGAACTGTGGCGAGGATAACAATAAAATACAAAATTAAGAAATTGATGTGAGAAAGAAATTGAGTGAAAATGATTTTCCTTGATTGGGTGTTCAAACCCGCCTCCCCAATTTGTAGCATCACCAGTTTATTTTATTTGTTCCATAAAATACCTGCTTGCAGCAATATGTGTGCATGTCATTGATACTGGGACGGGCAATGGTCCAATAGCTGAAAGAAAGTTGCCTTACTGTCTTAACATAAGAGAATGTCATGCATGCTTCATGCTTCAGTACCATACTTCATGCTAAAGACCATTCCAGGTCATTTTTTCCATTTTTTTGGTGGAAAATACATTAGCTAAGTACGTAAATGAACCTGCAGTATCAACTCAGATCTAAAGTTTTGATATACTATGACTTTGGCACAGTTAAAAAGATGTGTGCATTCCGGGGGTGTCAGAAATAGGGAGAAAATGTCCACTCTAATATCGGCAGAACCTCCCCCCCTTTCCTTCCCAATTAATAAACAAATACATCAACAACACTGTATTCCTTATCTTTCATTATGAATCCACACATGACTGAGGCCAATTGGCTGTGCATTCAAAGCACAAGGATGAAACCTAATGATGATTGTAGTCATGTTTCAGACAAAATCATTTTATCATATGGATCAGTTATTTTTTAGTTAAGTGGTGTTTGGTTATGAATCTGTACCCATAATGATGTTAGACTCAATTTACAAAAGAGCAGTATGAGCCAAGTTCACTGTAAAACCTAACAGCACTTCTTAGTAATAGAAGTAAGTTAATATAACTAAATTTTGCCTAAAAGTTGGATTCACTCATTTCCACTAATTTGACTTAACTCAAAAATTAATTGTTGGAGTAGTAACTCAGTTCTTTTGAGTGTACTTAGATTTTTAAGTTGGGGTGATATAATTCCAGTTTGTTGCAGTAATTCATTTCCTCTGAATTGACTTCATGATCACTAAAAAAGCAATGAATCAGTCCAAATAATTATGTTCCTTTAAAATTATATTAATTTAATAGTATTGTCTGTAATCATTTAACTGATTAGTCAACCCACACATAATTAATCAACATACAGTCGGCATGGACTTTGCGTGGCGTGGGCAGAGTCTGCGTGTGGGAAAATAAACTGTAATGTTGTGAAAAATTATGTATTTCGGCCTGATGTGAAGTCATGCTGGATCATCGGTGTGGCCAGACCCATTTTACTTGGGCACATTCTAAATATAAAGCACAGAAAATGTGCCAGTGTTAAGTTAACACTGTATGATGTTTATATGGGTCCACACCATTCAGTGTTACCTTGAACACTGTACAATGTGCAGTGTCTTGTTTTTACAGTGTTAATATTTATTAACTCTTACAGTGTTCAATTTACAACATAGAGTGTTAAGACAATGTCTCCATCTCTTCCCAACTTGCAAGCCCAAACGGGTGGCACACAAGTACGAAATGGTCAGTTGTGCAAGTACATATGGTCTGGATGGTTTTTCTAGAGAGTGTACACTGAGAAGATAAACTGAATGGTTGGTTATCCATTGCAGTTTCTTCTGAGCTCTTTTCTAATTAAGCCACAGAGGGTAAACCATCTCACCTAGTCACTGGCTAGCATGCAAGAGCCATTTCTGTGGTTTTTGTTCTCTTACCCTATTCATCACAGTCGCAGTGGATTAAAAAACAAAAACTGTATTGTGTCATGCTATGCAAATATACATCCAGCACCATTGGTCTACAGGGGAGTGGGCGGTACCAGGAGCTGCACAGAAAAGGTTATGACAACTGTCCTAACATTTTCACTGACATATGTTAATCATCCCAGAACAGGACTAGCGATCAAACACACCCACACACCTTTAAAACATAAACCTCTCAGGGCAACAAGTCCCAGAGATTTTTTTCTGACTTATTCTCATCATTCTATAAAACCACCAAGACCACATCTTACTGAACTTTAATATCAGTCTGCAGTGAGCCAGCAAACCTTCAATAAAAAAACAAGACGAAGCTGTCAGGTCCTATTTGGTCAGAGTCTTTCTCATTATGGTGAGTAAATCTGGGGTGGCTCTTCTGATCCTCATGACTTCTTGTGTGCATATTAAAATGGGGCAGATATGTGGAGGTAGAGACTCATTGACAATGCCCTATGGTGTAAATTGAACACTATTCGAGTTAATAAAGATTAACACTGTAAAAGCAAGACTGTTAAAGGTAACACTCAATGTGGACCCATTTAAGCACCATGCAGTATTAATTTAACTCTGGCACATTTTCTGTGTAAGGTTCAAGGCAATGAGTTTCCTTAAATGAACTGAGTAGCCACAACTAGGTTAAAAGTTGTCGCAAATAGAATGTAATAATAAATCTTAAAGGAAGACAACTGAGTAAATAAAACTTAGTAGCATTTACATAAGGAGAATGCATTTAAGTTATTTATACTCAAGTAATCTAAATCAAACTAATGAATGCAGCTGATGCTCTTACAGTATGATTTATCAACCAGGTGCTCCAGGTGCTCGAGGTACCTGGATTGTTCAAAAAAAGAGATAACTTTGCTCACCAACTGAGAGGTCCATAGCTTTATTTCTAAGATAGGATTTATAATTTTTCTACCACAGGCTCAATTTATTCTCTCTTGTATTGGTACAAGAAAACCATTTTATTCATGCTTAAATATTCCTTCTCTAACTCAATCCCAACTTCAAAACAGTCAGGAAGAAGAAGCATGTGTTCAGCTTACAGAGAAATATTGTGTGCTGGTCTTCTGGAAAATCAAAACTGACCTCATGGAAAGTTTACATAACAAGAGACAAGGCCTTGTTGGTCAGAGTCTTTCTTATGATGGTGGGTTAATCAAACACAGCAGCTGGCTGCCCCAGACATAAACCACCATTATGTACCTGTGTGCCACCTATATGGGCTTCTGGGAAGAGGTGGAGTTACAGTGATCTGACATTCTATGGTATCAACTAAACGCTGATAAAAATTTTATATTATACAACACCACTCATTGCACTCTGTAAAGTGTTACATCTAGCACCCAATTGGTGAGAATTATATAAACACCACGTAGTGTTAATTTAACACTGGTAAATTTGTTATGCTTTTCAAGTATATTTTCTCAATGGCTTCTTCTCACGTGGCATGTGGAGGCTGTTCTGCCTCCACACCAAATCTGGCCAGTTTTTATCTGCTTGCCATTTTTCCGAAAAACAAATGCTGCTGTTAACATCCCTAATTAAAATACAATGCCTTCTCTCTTTTATTAAAGGCATCTTTTCATGAAGCCTTTTTGAAAGCGTTGAAATGAAATGTTTTGTTGGAAATAAATTACCTGCACAAGTTTAAACCATTTTCATTAAACATGAGTCATTCTCACTATGGGGGCAGCATGTGGCTCAGTGGGCTAAGCCTCCGTTGCTGTAATCACAAGGTCGCAGGTTTGAACCCAGCCTCAGCATGTCTGCGGGTCCTTGAGCAAGTCCCTGGGTGCCCCAACAGGTGGCAGCAAAGAGCAAGTTGAGGGAGCCGTTAAAAAGAATTTCCCCAACAAAGGAATTTCCCTACGGGGATCAATGAAGTTGTGATTATTAATTTAAGAAGCTTTTGAAAAATGTTATAGTGAAATTATTTCAGTCTTATTAAAATTATGTTATTTGTTCCTCTGATTTCAAGATTTTTTAGTAATATATACGTGTTAAATTTATGTGTGCGTGAGAGAGAGAGATTAATTTTTAACATGATAGGTAATAGATAAAAAAAAACTACATATAGATTATATTTAGATCTTTCAGTTTCTTTATTCAGTTTCTTTCCTTTTTCCATTCTGTTGCTCTCTCCAATTATTTTTTATGGATCAAAATAATACCCTGTGTTGCGCTCTGGGTAAATTATATCTAAAACTTCAATGTTCCTGGGATCCCAAACACAATCTTCCTCCAAGCCGCTAGGAACCATTCCGCAGTTGGGTGGCACCCAGGCTGTGTCATATCCATAGTAATGCCAGGTTTTTTGGAGGGGGTGTCCCTGCCGGTCGATCTTCTTTACTTTTCCTACATGAACCCTCAGCTTGAGTACAGCTTGCCGTTCATTGAAGGGCAGATTTATTGGGTATCTTTGGGCCTTCTCAAAGCTCCGACTGACGTAGACTCCTGGTCCAAGCATGCCATCACTGGACTGCTGAAATCCGTACATTTGAATTTGTAATGCTGCTGTTTCTGTAGTACCATGGTACATGATGTACGTCCTACTACTCCTCCATATGTCACGCTCCAAATGGGATTCAAAAAATGAGCAGAAGTCATCTGTATATTCAATGAAGCATGCCATACTTTCCTCTGCAAACCAGTGAATTTGCTTTAATGAGCAGTTTTATATACATGCAAGAACAAGTTGGTATCAGTTTTATTACTGAATAGAAAATAAAATTTGACTACAGTCCATGTTAATTGAGATATTAAGTTTAATTTTAATCATGTTTTATTATAAAAATTCTATGTTATATTCAAAACTGAATGAGAGAGAATGAGACCATAAAGTAGCACACTTACCTTTTGTACTGAAAATCCACTCCAAAGTTAAATCACTTCAGACCAGTGAATCAGGTTTTTGCTGTAGTTTCAGCTTCACTTATGCTGAAAGATAGACACGTTATACTGTATAGAGTGCTTTGTCACAGCTTTACTGCATCACAGAAAGAATTTCTGCCTCCTCATTTCTATAGATTAGACCAAAACACATAAAACAAGTTTGCACGCTTGATTTCATAAGACTGGGTGTGGAGTTTCCCTTCCCATGGTTACAGGGATGAGGCAGGAACATGAAGGTCACACAAAAACATAACATTCTCTGTGAGAGAAAGGATAGACATTTGTCAGATATGGAATAGCATTCTCAAGTTTGAATATAAAAATATTTTGTCTTATTGCACATATTTGTATAATAAATTTATTGCCAGAAAACCCTAGTATTCACGCACACACAAACTCTTTCCCATCTTAATCACGGAGCCCTGGAAATGTCACAGACAGGATTTTTTTTGTGCACATGATGTACTACATCAGACCCACAATTTAGGTTAATGTACTCACAAAAATCTACATCGAGCTCACAAAATCCCTAAAATGTGCACACAGTTTACTTTCCCGCACTGTTTAAGACCTCAACAGGCTCTGCAGCATCTAATTATCTGAACTGCTATTCCAAAAATGACTCATTAAATACAGAGCCCAGAAACTAACTAACTAGTTTGTTTACCTAGTATCCCATCATTGTGTTTAAGTTATTAAATATCATTCTATACAAATGTATTCATTCACTTAACATTCTGCAAAGTATTCTATAGCATCTATTTCATGCAACTAGTTACAGGTTTCAAATTACATTAAACATCTAATGATGCTGAGAAGTATTAAATCCCTGTATGTGTGTTAAACAGGGGTTCTCTACCACAAATCAACATAATAAAAATGAAATATAGATTAACTTATTTTTGAAGTGGAATCATAGAACACACACGGTCGGGTGTGGCCGGCCCCATAAATATAACCGAGCCCCGAGGGCCACCCAAAGCAAAATCTTTCTGCAGATGCAACAAGTTAAACATTATTATCAGTTACATCTGTTGACTATAATCTTACCTCGCAAAGCAAATATCTTTAAATTATTCCAAAATCTTTTTTGTGTTTCTCGCTGAAATGGCGACTCTGGCTTTAAATCTCTTTCGTTTTCATTTACAGACAGTGACGTATCAGCTTCCTCCCAAATGGGGAAGTGGTCTATGGCACGGCACAGGATATTTGGGTACATTATCCATTAACCATCTCCTGCCGCCAAATAATTCGGTCACAGCTCCTGGGCCGTGCAGAGACCATTAGAGGGGCAGGTGCTCAGATTTAAAGAGGGATGCATGGATCAAGATCTCAGAACATCAGCTACAGCGTAACCTGCTGAACCGCAGCAACCGAAATTCAGAAAGAATATAAATCCTATAACAAACCACATCATACTTTATCATTACAGACTTTTCTAAAGTCTCATTGTAATTATTACTTGAACCCTTATTCTCAGAGTTGCAGATCACTGTCAGGCGGTTAGAGGACATGATCAGCTGCTGCACCTGGACATTGCTGTTTCTTATCAGTGTCTGCTGGGGCTGTAAGCATACAGGAATTTATACGAGAGAGCACTGCTGTACACAGAGCAGTCCCAGATAAGTCAGGGAAGGCTGTCAGTGTGTTAGGCTGTTAACTTATGAATCACTACAGTACATAATACTTAATGATAGAAATACGAAACAGAATAAAATAGTTTAGCTGTCGTTTATTACACAAAACACCAAAGTCATACTCATAACAAATAACATCAATTTCTAATCTACAGCTTACTTATTGGTTTTGTACCAAAAGCTGTTTTATTTCTCACTGATTCTCAGTGTCCCAGCCGTCTCACCAGATCTCTGCTGTGGCCAAGCTCTGGGTCATGATTCCCTACAGTCAGCCCTGTCCCAATGCCTTCCTACATGGATACACAGGAAGAGACAGCGTGTTATAATAACTGCTAAGGGTTCAGTGCTGCTGAGTAACTACCCAGCCAAAACAGCCACACAAGCAATGTAACTGTGTGTTAAATGATGTCCAGTAGATACATAACTGAGCAGACAGACATACTGATCTGTAGATCCTGATCACATTTAAAGCAGAATCTCCTTTTTGTCACGTCCTGGAAAATGTCTGTTGTGGTTGATTGAAACATCAGTCAGATCTCCGCTGACTGAACCCGACTGTTTTCAAAGTATTACATCTCTTGCCTTCCTGCTCACGTAAAAAAAGGCAGCAGTTGAAACAATCATGGCATCAGCACTAGGAGAATATGGCAGCCCTGGGTTTCTCTCATAGCAGTGCTTTTGAAATGAACACCCTCATTCATTCTTTGTAAATGGCAGCACTGCTTGGCGACGTCCAGTATTATTGCACATTTGGATGAAGGCCTCATCATACTTTATGCTGAATTTGAGCAGGATCAGTTGGGTATTGTAGGTTAGCTAGATTAGGAAATAGCCCTAGTCTGGCTTTATTCTCAGTATCCTGAGCTTCTGCTCACTGCACACTTTCTGTGGCCCAGATGCAGGCCAGTGCTTCCTTTTCTACCACTATTTCCTTTCCACTGCGCTGAGAGCGCGAGAAGCAAAAGCTACTGTTTTTTCGTAATTATCTGGATGTAGCTGTATAAGGACACTGCCAAGTCCATAACCCATAATCAGAGGCATCAGTAGACACTATGGTAGGGAGTGAGGGGTTAAGAAGCACGAGTGCTGAACTGTCTATAATCAGTGTTTTAACTTTCTGGAAGCAATTTTGTGCATCTGCGTTCCATGTGAATGTGTGCAGCACTTCTCTCATTGGTTCAACCACAGTGACATAGTTCTGTATGAACTTGGAATACCAGGCGGTCAGTCCAAGGAAGGACCTGAGGGATGCAATATCTGTAGGCGTGGGAGCATAAAGAATAGCTGTAATGTGATCATCATTTGGTAGCAAGCCATCTTTGCTTATGGTATGACCAAGGAAAGTTACAGTAAGTTATCATTCTGGATGAGGTCATCAAGGTATGCACAAACTCCAGGTACTGTAAGTCTTGCAACACTATGAACATCATTTTCTGAAACACTGAGGGTGCTCATGGTAACCCATAGCAGACATGTTTTCATCTGAAGAGCCCATCGTGTGTAATGAATGCAGTTAGATCCCATCTGTCCTCATGCAGGGGAACTTGGTGGTAAGCATGATTGCAAGCACCAATGCAAGAATTGTACACGGATAAGGATTTGTATAGATCTCAGGGAGCCAAACAATTGGAAGATGGCGGCGCAGGAAGTAGTGCTATCGTTCTGCAACCAGAGGGTTGCAGGTTTGAGCCCTGGTTCCTTCTGACCCCAGCAAAGTGTCCTTGAGCAAGACACGCATTCACAAGGTCAATAGTAGAAAATATGGTTGTTCATCTGAACTCTAAAATCAGCTCTTTTTTTGTGTGGAATGGGGTAGCAGTTAGTCACTACAGCCTTGTAAATGGATTGCATTTATATAGCGCTTTTCTACTCCTATGAGTATCTCTGAGATATGTACAAATCCTTATCCGTGTACAATTCTTGCATTGAGTCACCACAATAGGTGACTCCCATGGGAATGCATCGATTTTCTCAATCATTTTCTCTGCTCAAAAAGGACCTTACAGCCTCTCACTTTCTCTCAGCCCTGCTAAATAATTATGTTATGCAGTCTAGCAAGCTTTATAATCTAAGTCAGTGAGCACTGCCTTTACGCTGACACTCACTTCTCACTGGATTTCACCAAGACTGGTGCCATTTATTTTACTCATTTTTATACCCCAGGTGATAATGATGGGCTACATTGGTTCTTTGTTACATGAATCTTATTCATGCTAAAAAAAAATTAAAAGTGAAAGTTTTCAATGTTTTTTTTTCTAACATGATCTTGGTTTTAATACAGAAGGTAAGAGAAGAACAAGCATCTGTCCAACTTACATGGACACAGTTCGTTGTTATCAGGAGCTGAGCTGAAATAAAATTTTGATAAAAAAAGAAAAGGCCATGTTGGTCAGAGACTAAAAAATGGTCAAAGACAATAAAATGGGGCAGATATGAGCCACTCATTCTGTACCTGTGTGCCACCCATATGGGCTTGAAATCTGGGAAGAGGTGGAGACACAGTGATTTAACACTCTGTGGTATCACTTGAGCATTATAAGAGCTAATAAAGTTTAACCACTATAAAATGACACTCAAAGAACTATGTAAAGTGTTTAAACATAACACTGATTGGTGAGAACCATATAAACTCCATGCAGTATTAATTTAACACAGGCGCATTTGCTGTGCAGATAACAGAGTATTACAGTAGTCTAACCTACTATACACAAAATCATTTATCAATTTCTCTGTGTCTTGAATAGTAAGAAATTGTTGCAGTTTGCCGATTTGGCGTAGCTGTAAGAAGCACGCCTTCGAAACTGCACTAACATGTGATGTAAATGAGAGGCTTGTATCTAAGATGACACCTAGGTTACGAGCTGAGCTGCTGAGGAGGTTCCGCCCTTTGGAGTAGAGTGGGAGATTATAAAATTCCTATCTGCAGACCTGCCTACTACCAATCTGTGGCACTCCTGTTCGCAAGAGCATGTGTAATCATTACACCATACGGAGTGTCTGGAGCTGCTTCATCTAAAATCTGACTAACCAGTGGTTACTTAAGTCATGGGTGACTTCATTGACATCTGTTTTAGACATGAAGTTCACATTACTTACTACAATAATAAATTGAAGGAAATTTCTATCATATAGGTGACGTGTCCTAATAATGTTCTCTGCCATACTCAAAGAGGGTGGCTCAGTCACAAAGGTGATTAGAAAATGGTGAAGGACTTATTTGATTGACAGATACATGATGAACATAAACTCTGTGAGTAATAATCAAGTGTAGTGTATGATTACGAATATGCATTGGTCCTGTTATGTGTTGACATTCAAGAGTCCAGGAGGGACAGGAAACTTTTGCTGAAGGCATTCTCTATTTCCACATGTATATTGAAGTCTCCAAGTATTATAATATTCTCTAAGTTAATCACCCAATCAATCAGTTAGTCAGAGAGAAATTCTGCCAAAAATGAAATGTATGATCCCAGTGGTCTGTAAACTATGAGAAAATAGATAGGTGGGTCAGACACCTACACTAGTGGATTAGCAATGCTGTCATGGTACTACCAGGAAGCAGGCGACGGAAGCCGTGAATATGCACAAAAAGGGATTTATTGCCGGGGTAACACACATTAAGACACGTAACGTTAATGACTGGACTGGGGAAACAAACTTAAACACTGACTAAATACACTGAACTAATGACAGCAACAGGAAACAGCTGGTGAACACGGGGATTCCACATGGGGTAGATGAGGGGGCGTGGCACACGGGAGGAGCAGACGAGCAGGGCATGACAAATGGTACAAATGTTATAAAATCTTTGATAATGTTGGGTTCAATTTTAGCACTGTGCTAAAAATGGTTGCCAGGCCGCTCCCCACTCCCAGAACCACGTGGTTTCTGTATAAAACTAAACCCATTAGGTGAGGCTTCAACAAAAGGTATAGTGTATGTGGGTCTGAGCCAGATTTCAGTTAAAAAAACATAGGTCGGCACTAGTGTACAGCACCATATCATTAACAAGAAGTGATTTACTTCCTAAACAGCGAACGTTCAGTAGTGTACATTTTATGATGGGTTTATGTTGTGGCTCATTCAATCTTATCTGTGGGATTGATATTAAGTTATCCACACAGGAGCCCCCAGTGGAACATTTAGATCCAAGTCTTAGTCTAATAATACTTAAAATATTTTTTCTAGTTTCATACAATATTTCTAAATAGTTGCTAGATTGAGGGGAGGCCGTATGATGCAGCACCAGGGGAAAGGCCGAACATGATCTAAAGGTGGGAAGATAAACAGCCTTCGATTTAAGATCAAGGCTGAGACCTGGGTGATGCTTTCAGTCGCTTCTGATCACCTGACAACTAGATTTGCTGCAGTTAGGTTAAATATCATCGCAATAAGATAAAGATTAAGATGGACTTCATTGATCCCAGGGGGAAATTCTGTGCATACACTGGCAAGATTGTAGTGTACAGACAAGCATATACAGTATAGTGCAAAGACGGTACATATAGTGTAAATAAATAATTGTGGTTTAAACAAATTATAAAGTACACCGTACACAAATATAATACCCTGAAAATTAGAATGCTGTAGTAGAAATTACATCTGGAGTTCCTCAAAGGTGAATGAATGAATGAATGAATGGTTTTATAAAGTAAGTTCTACAAGACCAACAACTGATAGCATTAACTTCAGATTTAACTGACTCAAAGGTTATCATACCATCATTTGGTAAAACATCTCTAACTACTGAGACCTCACTGTCCGCTTCTAAATTATTAAAAGGATAGTCGTGTTAATACTAGAACCCTATAACAAGTCATAATATCAAAGTCTTGTTTCCCTTGCCCGGAGTAGGGTCACCAGGGCCCTACCCTGGAGCCAGGCCTAGGGGAGGGGCCCATTGGTGAGCGTCTGGTGGCCCGTGGGGCCCGGCCAGGCATAGCCCGAAAGAGGCACGCATGAGTGTCCCCAGGTGGGCCCACCACCCGCAAGGGGAATGTCAGGGGTTCGGTGCTTTGTGGATCGGGTGGCGGTCTGATCCCCGGCTGACAAAACTGGCTTTCGGGACATGGAATGTCACCTCTCTGGTGGGGAAGGAGCCTGAGCTGGTGCACAAGGCTGTGAAGTTCCGAATAGATATAGTCAGGCTCTCCTCAACCCATAGCTTGAGTTCTGGAACCAATACTCGTGGCTCCACAGCTCGGTGTATTAACAACAGAGTTTACCCCACTGAACGAGAGGGCTGTTTCCCTTCACCTTCGGGTTGGGGATAGGTCTCTGACTGTCATCTGCGCTTATGTGTCATTTGTCGGTTCAGAGTACCCGGCCTACTTGGATTGCCTTGGCGGTATGCTGGTTAGCGTGCCACGAGGGGATTCCATTGTTTTGCTGTGGGACTTCAACACTCACGTGGGCAATGACAGTGTGACCTGGAGGAGGGTGATTGGGAGGAACAGTCTCCCTGATCTGAACCCGAGTGGTGTTTTGTAATTGGACTTCTGTGTAATGCATGGTTTGTCCATAACGAACATCGAGGATAAGGGTGTCCATAAGTGGACATGGTACGAACATGCCCGGGGCTACAGGTCGATGATCGATTTCATAATCGTATCATCTGATCTGTGGCCTTCTGTCTTGGACTCTCAGGTAAAGAGAGGGGCAGAGCTGTCAACTGATCACCACCTGGTGGTGAGCTAGCTCAGGTGGCAGGGGAGGAGGCCAGTCAGACCTGGTAGGCCCAAGTGCATAGTGAGGGTCTGCTGGGAATGTCTGGCAGAGGCTCCTGTTCGCCGGAGCTTTAACTCGCACCTCCGGCAGAATTCCAACTGCATCCCGGGGGAGTTCAGGGACACTGAGTTTGAATGGACACTGTTCCAGACCTCCATTGTGGAAGCGGCCGTACAGAGCTGTGGCTGCAGGGTGGTCGGTGCCAGTCATGGCGGTAAACCCCGTACCTGATGGTGGAGACCAGAGGTGAGGAGGGCTGTCAAGCTGAAGGAGGCTTACCGGGGGTATCCGGAGGCAACTGAGGGGTACCAGCAGGTTAGGCAGAATGCGGCTCGGGCGGTCCCAGAAGGTACTTGGGAGGAGTTCGGTGAGGCCATGGAAAGTGACTCTCGGTCAGCCTCAAAAACGTTCTGGCAAACCATCTGGAATATCAGGAGGGGGAAGCAGTTCCTAGTTCCTGCTATTTATAGTGGGGAGGGAGTGCTGTTGACCTCACCTGGGGACATCACCCAGAGGTGAAAGGAATATTTTGAAGACCTCCTCAACCCTGTTTTAGATACATCTACGCACATTGCCTTCGAGACATCCGAGGGCATAGAGCCTCTGGATGCTGGGAGGGGGGGGAGCTTGCCCATCACTAGGGCTGAGGTGGCCAAGGTAGTTCGTGAGCTGCACGGTGGCCGGGCCCCAGGGGTGGACTAGATCCGCTTGGAGTACCTGAAGGCTCTGGATGTTGTGGGGCTGTTGTGGCTGACACGCCTTCTCAACAGTGTGTGGAGGTCAGGGACAGTGCCGCTGGATTGGCAGACCGGGGTGGTGGTCCCCTTATTTAAGAAGGGGGACCGGAGGGTGTGTTCCAACTACAGGGGGATCACACTTCTCAGCCTTCCTGGGAAAGTCTATTCTGGGGTACTGGAGAAGAGGGTGAGATCGATAGTCGAATCTCGGATTCAGGAGGAACAATGCGGTTTTCGTCCTGGTCGTGGAACACAAGACCAGCTTTATTCCCTAGCGAGGGTGCTGGAGGGGTCCTGGGAGTTTGCCTACCCAGTCTACATGTGTTTCGTGGATTTGGAAAAGGCTTACGACCGGGTTCCCTGCGGTGCTCTGTGGGAGATGTTCCTTGTGCAGATTAGGCTTCGCCAGGGCTGCCCTTTGTCATCGGTCCTGTTTATAATATTTATGGACAGGATTTCTAGGCGCAGCCAGGGTGTTGA
>JAODKF010006600.1:0-16520 GCA_026779585.1 Mormyrus proboscirostris
AAATGGAATATTGATTAGCTATATGAGGTGTGCTAGTGGTCAAATCAAAGCTACTTGGGTATATTGGATAGTTGCTGTAAATATTGGATGATGGCTAAGCTAACACACTTTGACAGGCATAATAGCATAGTTTTTCACCAAAATGAACATCATTTAAATAATGTTCTACGGCTGCCTAAGACTTTTGCACAGTACTTTGTGTAATTATAAAATATGATAAATCTGAGTATGAAATGTAAGTGAAAGTGACCTTGTTGTATTTCAGATTGGCATTGACCCCCCTAGGGGAGTGTTGATGTACGGTCCTCCGGGCTGTGGGAAGACCATGCTGGCCAAGGCTGTAGCTCACCACACCACTGGTAACTGGACTCTGTGGCACTCAGACTTTTTACATTCTTATCAGCTGGTTTGTTTTTCTGACCAGTAGAAATGCACCTGAGCTGCTTCTGCTCCAAAACAAGTGCCGTCAGTATTATGCAGGACAATCTGCAGCAAATTTCCACATTGGTATCTGGTGCATAAAGGTGAAATGTAATGCACTACATATGTGTCCATTTTTCTTGTTCTCACTGGCATCCACTGCTTTTTTTCAGCCGCATTCATCCGCGTCGTAGGTTCAGAGTTTGTGCAGAAGTACCTTGGTGAGGGGCCTCGCATGGTGCGCGATGTCTTCCGACTGGCCAAGGAGAATGCCCCTGCCATCATCTTCATCGACGAGATCGATGCCATCGCCACAAAGCGCTTTGATGCACAGACTGGGGGTAAGAGCCCTGCCCCCTCTGCTACTGTTTTGCTTGGGTGGAGTTAATCCTAGTGCCCTTAGGACTGTGAAATCTCGCCTTGCAATGTCCACATTGGCCTCTTATTGTGTGGCTCACAGCCACATTACGGTCTCTCACACCCATTACCTGATTAGATTATGTTTAATGTCAGTACCAGGTTCTCTCATGGGTAATATATGGGAGAAATGAGGCTCAAAACCACCTATGTATGTGGAATTGTGCAATAAAGTCATTGACTGTCTAATGTTAAAGTAAAAAAAAGATCCTGTTCGATGTGAACAATGAGAAGTAATTACAATGAAGCTTCAAGCTCTGGCATTCTCAGGCTGGAAAACTTGCTGTACTATTTTAAAGTATGATGAAGTAACATACAAGGTTTATCTTAAAGGTGAAGGTGTACTTAAGCATGCTACATTTAGGTTAGTTTATTACTGAAATCCTACACCAGATTAAGTGGGTGTTCTTATTAAGTACACCTTTTAATTTTTAAACCGTGCACTGTTCAATATTCTTTTTAATAACTGCATTTATTTAACAGCTGCTTTATTCAAAATTATGTGTGTTTGAGAGAGTAGGGTCAACCAGCGATGCAAGTTCTCTTGCTCAGGCGCTCAACGGTGACATTGCCATGGGATTTCAATCGGCAACCTTCCAGTCACAAGAACAAAGTTCTAACCGCCGGACCCCACAGTCCTGGTGTCCCTGCCCACATATCCCCCTAGCTATATAAACTATGTATCCTTTTTAATGGTTACTCCACCATGATGTAATCCCATCCAATATGTCCCCCCAGCTGATAGAGAGGTGCAGAGGATCTTGTTGGAGCTGCTGAACCAAATGGACGGCTTTGATCAGAACGTTAACGTGAAGGTGTGGTGTGCTTCCCTGTTTCTTTGTTGAGCCGAAAGTGCCTGTAGCTTGCTGAGTGGTGTTAGCAATCAGACCCGTGTCTGTACATTGCAGGTGATCATGGCCACTAACCGGGCTGACACCCTCGACCCAGCGCTCCTTCGGCCCGGCCGCCTGGACAGGAAGATCGAGTTTCCCCTGCCGGACCGGCGACAGAAGCGACTGGTGTTCTCTACCATCACAAGCAAGATGAACCTTTCAGAGGAAGTGGACCTTGAGGATTGTATCCTGAGTGGAGGCCATACAATTTTACTGTATATTTAATGTTTCTAGAAAGTAGCACTAACAAACCCTAAATGTGTTACTCCCCAGAAAAGTCAGAGTGCCTGAAGTAGATAAGGACCGTATAGAACAGGGTTATTCAAATCACGGTCCTCGAGGTCCGAGCACTGCTGGTTTTCCATCCGTCCTTTACCTATCAATCAGGTGTGAAGCCTCTGACCAATCAGAATCAGTAAATTAAATTTACTAAACTAACTACCTGGGAGAACTGAAAACATGGCCTGGATTTGGAATGGAGGTCCAGACTTGAAGAGCCCTGATATACAATGTACAAGGCCATTTTGTAATCTTTTTATGGCAGCAGTATTTAGAGAGTTTAATCAAGTTACATAAGACTAGAAATCGAAAAATTTAGCAATTTTTATTATTTAGTAAAATATCTGTTTACTTAATTTAATTTGCACAACTGCTCTAACTAAATGTAGTCTGTCTGGAAACTTTCCCACCACAGGATCTTTTTTCTGGAGCCTGGAATTTCTGTCACGTTCCCACCACAGGAAATCAGCCTGATTGTAGCTCCTGGGAGATAAGTAATAAAAAAAGTTTCAGGAACTATCTGGAATAGGTACTTTTCCCTTGACCAGAAACTTCTGGGTGGGACTTATCAGGAAAGATTAAATCGCTATTTAGTTGACCACAGGTACTGGCACTGCCATGAAAGCTACGCATAAGTTTGGGTAAGAGACATAGTAGTAACGGAGCAAAACTTGAGCAATTACAATTCAATTTCAGTTTATCTGCTTCTCAATTACATATAATGTATTCATTAATGTGTTTTTTTTTTT
This sequence comes from Mormyrus proboscirostris, assembly GCA_026779585.1. Lineage (NCBI taxonomy): Eukaryota > Metazoa > Chordata > Actinopteri > Osteoglossiformes > Mormyridae > Mormyrus > Mormyrus proboscirostris. The sequence continues at coordinate 2,759 of JAODKF010006600.1, forward strand.
TTCATTGGGTCTCCATATTTCTGCGCTGGAAATTTCAAACAAAAATTTAAATTTTGTCTTGTAATGCCAGTGTGGGTAGTGAAACTTGCCAAGTGCTTATTATATGAAGTTACATTTTTTTATTATTGGAGAATGGAGGACAGATTTACTGCCCAGATGTAATGAATTATAAACATGTTGTGGGCTATATAAATATGCTGCATTCCATTTTGAACCAATACAGGACTCTGTCCCGTGTTTGTGGACCATGTAATCCACCCCCCCAATAACTAGCAAATAACTAAGAAACCAACTTATTCATCCTCCATTGGTCTTGGTATGGTAGTGTGGTTTTGTGTAAAATCATGTGTGAAGTTTAGTTGATGAGCTTTTTCCATCTCCTATGCTTATTTAGCCTAAAGGTCACAGTTGCTGTTATGCAGTGGGTAAGCAATGCGAAACATTGGCCAGGAACTACAAAAGCTCCTAGTCAAGAGAACCCAGAAACTCGAAACTAGGATTTAGGTTACAGAACTTTGGTGGGAAAGTGCCTTTTTAAGACAAGGTATACATGAAAAAATTGGTGCATATAATGTAACAGATACTAAAATAATTCTGATTGCTCTACTACTACTTTTACCTGCACTTCTGTGTTGCATGCAAGTTGGAACCGGTGTTTGTAGTCAACTAATCACAATTTTATCTTTAGGTCCCCGCTGCAGTAGTTGCTGCTCGAATGAAAAGTACCTATTCCAGCTAGGGACCAAAAAAAGGCTCAGCAACTAATTCCTGTGGTGGGAATATGAGTTTGTGGTTCCCAAAAAAAGTTTCTCTGTTGGAAAAGGGTCTAGTATGTGTTGAAATGGGCTTGATTTGAATTCTAGAAATTAGTAATTTCTTCATAACTATCTGAAATGAATACACTGGCCATTTGTCTTTAACAATGGTTTGTTGCCAGCGCTGCTGTAGTCCTGATAATTAATTGGTTACAAATGTTTTGAACAGTGCTTTCTGTGCTTGTGCAATACCAACAAAGTGTCTTACTCAAAGCATTTTGTGGCATCACTCACTGCAACCAGTGTCATTGCAGCAATGAGAGGTATTGACATATTAACAGCAGTTGAAACAGCAGTATATTTTAACTGAATGTCCAAGTTCCTGTTTTGATGTCTTTAACCAAAATACAGATGTAGCCCGGCCTGACAAAATTTCTGGAGCAGACATCAACTCAATTTGTCAGGAGGTAAGCAAAGGAGTATTCGTTCATTTGGGTGGTGAGGCCATGAGTGAGTGAGTCATTACTTGTTTAAAGCATGAAAATAGGCATTTTGTCATTTTCTGGAAGTTGACACTTCCCAGTATATGATCCTATATCTTCTGTCTTTGTGATTTCCCACCCATTCTGTGCTCCTGTTTTACAGGCTGGGATGCTTGCAGTGCGTGAAAACAGATACATTGTTCTGGCAAAGGACTTTGAGAAGGCCTACAAAACTGTTATCAAGAAAGATGAGCAGGAGCACGAATTTTACAAGTAGAGGGGAAAGGAATGAAAATAAATGTTGCTGTGATGCACTCTGGCTTCCTTCTCTCTCTCTCTTTTTTTTAATCTAAGGTGTTGTGATATCTGAATAGACTTCCATGCATATACATACTAATGCTGTCTGGAGGATTGTATGTTTTTGTAGACTGTGTATTCTAAGAAGCTTTCTTGTTCCCATAACTACGTGCTTCATTATAAGCCTCTGTCTGTAGAAACATTTCCAGTACACAGAACTATTTATGGGTGTCTGTAAAACCTTACATTTAGCATTTTAAGAATTGTCACAATTGTGTGGTTGCAATGGTCAGATTCTGGGGATTATGGGGGAATTTGGGGGGGGGAAATACCAACCAAAGGAACTGTAATATTTGCTTAGATTCTACTAATGGTATTTACATGTTCATAGTATACTTTTTTACCTTGAAATTTGTTTGAAAAGGAATTAGTAATTGGATGTTATGGATGACTGCAGTAGTTGATGTATGAAAACATGAAAGTACATTAGTGGTAAATGTGGGCAGAATTTGTAAACTGGATTAATGTCTCTCTTCCTGTGGGGCCTAATATGGAACATGAAACTGGTTACGTGCTTTTCCATGGCCAATTACCTGGTACTATGACTCCAGCATGGTATCCTCTGCTTAAAGTCATACTACAGATAGCCAGAAGGGGGAGTAAAATTTTACTACTAAATGTGGACAAAAGCTTTGCCAGTGAGTTTACTGGAGGAGAAATATAAGCAATTTGAAATTTCACAACTGATTATGTATACCTACGCAAGAGACATACATAATATATATACTTATATATATTAGCGTGTGTGTCTGTGTTTAAAAAAAAAACAAAAAAACTCATAACAGGACCAGGTTCCCTATATCTCTATTACACATCCTGGAATGTCTGCTTTTACATACATTTAGCATTTATATTTTTCAGGCATGGACTAGACATGCATTGTATAAAAAGACAACGCAGGTCTGTAAGGCATAACCTACTGTCAATTACATTGTTTTAGTATAAGATATATACTGAATGAATGCATATATATCAAGACCTATAGACAATAATAAGTAATTATACAGTATTTGTGAATATGGCAGTATTTAAATTAGTCTGCTCCACCCTGATTTCGTTATGGTCAACACATTCAAGTTAGGTTATATCCTGATGTACTGTAATTCATCACATAAAATCTAAGTACGCGAAATTATACTAAACAATGATAAAATCACAGCTTGAAAAGCATAGGTTCTTTTGAATTCGCCGCTTAAAGTGGCTTGCGCATAACATTCTTATACAAAAATTCTTATATGTCGATACTAGTTTCTTTAATCAATAATACTTTATTGTGATTCCCGCTTTGCGTGTGTCCAACCCTAATACTGTATGACAAACAACAGTAATAATGCATAACCATTTATCTTGTACAAGGTCGCTGGGAAGCAGGGGGACACCCTGTACCCAATGCCAGCCCGGCTCAGGGTGCACACTGAGGGCTAAAGACGCCATTTAACCTAAACCTCAATGTTTTGGTTTTTAACTGCGGAAGAAAAAGGAAGTGCGCTTAAAATAACACGCAGAAAAGCTGCCGGAACTCGAGTATCCAACCTGTGAGGTACAAGGTTACAGTGGTAACCACCATGCTGCTGTGATAACGTTAACAATATAAATACGTCCCATTATTTGTGCTTTAGTGTTTTCCGTGCTCGTTCTGAGCTAAACTGAAACATGACGACATAATAGGTCAACCCTACGCTAGCAGGGTGGGAGAAACAGAGGAAGAGGGAGGAGAATTTCAGAAATGAGGAAAAAATACTCTGCGACTGCATAATTACTTGGTAATTTTACAGTACATCACTTCCTGTAGCAGCAATGGGCTTTGACTGAACTTTATCGACTGACGAATAAATCCGTACGTGAAGGTACGAAATAGAAACTGAAAAGGCGTTAGCTACACGACATTGAAAGGTAACTGTCCACGAGAATTAGAAGAAACGTAGGACGAGTATTTCATTCACACGATGTTGTGTTTGCGTACCAACGTAAGTGTTTTTCTTGGTGTTTTTGCTAAATGCTGAACCAGTTTCCTTCATCTTTATCAACTATATGCGTTTTATATTTGTATTTGCAGTTTTTATTAAGCATAAGTCACTTGTGTGTGTGTTGCTACCTCATTTAAATTAAAACGCATATGTCTATTGGTTACGTTGTTTCATGAAGCGTTACATTTTTTGTGAAGCTACGTGGATTGTTAGTGTAATAATCGGTAAACTGAATTTAGCTACTACTTAGATCTACTGTAGACCACTAGTTTATGGGGTGTTTAGTTATGGCAAGTAGAGTTCGGCCTATTTGCGACATGGAATCAATTTATTTTGTAATAATATATTTATGTATTTAGTTTAAAAGCTTGAAGTATGTTGAAAGATCAAAGAAGCAGTAAAACAATTAGCATCCAAGCAAACTTTGGATTACATCAAGCAGCATGCTAGCCTGCTCAGGTTTTCATTCTCTTTGACTTTGGGGCGGGCACGCGAACTTTTATTCAATCACTATTTTTTTTTTTTTTTTTTACAAGTCTTTATAGCATACTTGGTCTGAAACCATTACCGTGACTTCCCATCGCCCCGTTAAAGTCGAAAAAGTTAGTTTATAGAAGAACTATTATAAGTTATTTTGAATACATTTTGTTCATAAGGTCCATAGACTTAACAGTACCAAGTTGTTTATTAAAGCCTTTCATAGCATTAATTTACATTTCTTTTTAGTAGGTGCTTTTAGTAGTTTTTTAGTATAATTGTATCATCTTGATATTTAGTACTAATGATGTAGTGATCTGTAGTGAAACAGTTTCAGGATTTTACCTGGGTAAAGCGATGTAATATCAATTCAGGAAGAATGTTCTTTAAAATATGAAAGGGAGGGAATGAATGAGTTTGTGTTAAATACAGATTTTAGTGACTTCATGTCACTTGACTCCTTTGCATGTGATGCCATTCAAATGAACTTTATTTGATCATCTTTTTTAATCGACAATTTTTCTGGTGATAATATACCCTGTAATATTCCTGGTATATAAAGCAATTTTGACATACTGGAGACGTTTTGGAGAGAATAACTAGAGTTTGTATTTCTGAAGTCCCCCCCAACTTCTCCCCTGATTTTTTTTTTTTTTTTAAACAGGGCAGATTCAAAATCCCCTTCTGTTTCATGTGTCATTTTTATTTTACCTCTGAATTTATTGTAGTATATATGCCTGCTGCTTAACTCTGTCCAGTGTTGAGATGGTTGTAGAAAACTGCAACATTCTTGGGATGACAAAACCCATGTCTTAAATTGTGCAACAGGTGCAGCATTCCTACAGCCAAAACATGTAACTATGCAAACGGTATACATTCTGTTAAAAATTTACTCTTAAGGGCAAAATGCATACGAAACAAAACAGCAAATTTAAATCACAAATCCTTTTTGTAGTGGAATAGTAGAACCTGATCATTTTATGTGTTTCTGGTGAATATAGTGCATACGCATGGCAGTATGCTAGTCTGTCTACATCTGTGTATCCATGAAACACTTGTCTGTGTGTCCATGATGTCCTTCCCCTACGGGGAATGACATAATATCATTCTCCCTTTACCCACATACAAAATTATAAATGTTCATTTAAATTATGTATGTTCCAAATTTTTGAAGTCCCATGATTACCCACAAGTACAGATCTTTTATTTGTTGGGTTGATATATAATGAAAATTTGGAAAAGTGAATGGGACAATTGCATTAATAACAAACTCTGTACGATTACCCCTGTTAGAAATGGTGCAACAGTCATTTATACAAAGTGTATATGTACATACAGGCTAACCTACATGTTTTAGTTACTGGTGAAGATCCACCTGTATGTCCTGCAGGTAGTGTTCCTTTGACTATTAAAGACATTTTTGTTGTATTGTGCTTCTTATAACTCTCTTCTGTGTATTTATCATTTTCCTGGCTGTTTAACAAGGTTTTTAGTAAACCCAAGTCGGAGCCTTTCTTAGATCTTTTTTTTTTTAAATTTTAATCTTAAATATCTTAGATTGTGCTGACTGAAATTAAGATAAAATGGTTACAGCTTCATAAAAAAATGTTCAATCTGTTTTTCTGTCCATTTGCTCATCATGAATATAGGCCTGGTTGCTAGCATGGTGTTGAAAGTCAGTGTAACTAACAGAGCATTTGTTTACTGGGAGTTTGGTGTTAGCTTGTCACAGGATCAAGTTAAACATTTTAAACTGCTATACTTTATTAGATTTTGAGGAGAGTAGAATGTGTGAAACAATTTAACATTTCACAGTTTCCCATTTCACTTGTTTCATCATGCTGAATTCCTCCTACTTTTCACTTGTTTGGATACCCGGTTTAGTATTGCTATAGTATTGGTTGTGGCTGTGTGTGGTTCTGCTGTTAGGACTCTGTGATCAGAAGGTCGCTGGTATAATCCCCAGAGACTCTGACCCTACTTACTCAATCATATGTTCCTCCATAGTCAACATCTTATCTTTGCTCTATTCTCTGTAATCCACCCCCATATGTTCTGTGTGATACCTTTGTTAAACCGTCCTGGATATGATATTGGAAGTAACAAGTTTTAGGTGAAACACCTCTTCCACCTCCTTGCATTGACCTTTCATCTGCCCCAGCCTAGCTGTATGCAGCTATCATATTTACCAAGGGATATATGTATAGTAGATGTATGTCTTTACTATATCTCTTCAGAGGTTGAATATTTGAAAAAAGAACATTCTGTTGTTTATCAATTTATCAATTATCAACTGAAAGGTCCCAATATAACATGTTTGTGGTGGTTTTTAACACATATCTATACATAAAGTTACAATATTTCATTGTTAACATAGAATTAAGTAACTCCTATTTGTGTTATATTCTCCATTCACACATAGTGACAACTGCGTATTGTTTGTTTGCAGTACAAACAAAGGGTGCTTTTCCACCGCACAAAATACGGTACTTTTGCTTTTCCATTGACTTCTGGTCAAGTTCCAGTACTGAAAGTGCCAAACCAGCTGGAGTACTTTGGTACTTCGGTACTTTGGGGTGAGACTTGCAAACTTATTTGCTGTCGATTGATTATGCAAATAGCCTGCCGCTGAAACGCAAAATACAACCGCTGTGTTTTGAAACACACAGTAAACAAAAAAAAATAAACTAAATAAAAAGCAATAGAAACAAAAATATGAAAAAAGTAAAATGGAAGGATGGATAGCACAGGCTTTAATCACCATTTGATCAGATGAACAGATCCAGCGGGATTTGGATGGCACAACTCGAAATAAAAAAGTATTTGCTGTAATAGCAAGCCGCTTGGAAGAAATGGGACACACGTGAACATGTTTCAGTTCAGAGAAAAAGAAATACCACGCCGCACTTTGTGATGATGTCAGTCAGGGGTGGTTACTGATGATGTCATTTGGTGCTGGTACCAGTCAACTGATCACTACCTGGTGGTGAGTTGGCTCCGCTGGTGGGGGAGGAAGCCAGTCAGGCCTAGCAGGCCCAAGTGTATGGTGAGGGTCTGCTGGGAACGTCTGGCGGAATCCTCTGTCAGGAGGAGCTTCAACTCCTACTTCCGGTAGAGTTTTTCCCATGTCTCGGCGGAGGCGGGGGCAATGAGTCCGGATGAGCCTTGTTCCGTGCCTCCATTGTGGAGGTGGCTGACCACAGCTGTGGTCGTAAGGTGGTCAGTGCCTGTTGTGATGGCAATCCCCAAACCCGCTGGTGGACACCAGTGGTGAGGGAAGCCGTCAAGCTGAAGAAGGAGTCCTATTGGGCTTTTTTGGCCTGTGGGACTCCAGAGGCAGCTGACAGGTACTGGTGGGCCAAGCGGAATGCGGCTTCAGCGGTTGCCGAGGCAAAAACTTGCCGAGTTTGGCGAGGCTGTGGAAAACGACTTCGGGGAAGGCTTTGAGGAGATTCTGGTCCACCATCCGGCATCTCAAGGCGGGAAAACGGTGCAACATGAGCACTATTTATGGTGGGGATGGGGCACTACTGACCTCAACTCAGGACGTTTTGGGTCATTGGAGGGAATACTTCAAAGACCTCCAAGACCACTCACACGCCTTCCAGTGAGGAGGCAGTGTCTGAGGACTTGGGGGGTGGACTCCCCTATCTCTGGGGCAGAGGTCGCTGAGGTAGTTAAAAAGTTCCTCAGTGGCCGGGCCCTGGGGGTGGGTGAGATCCACCCAGAGTTCCTTAAGGATCTGGATGCTGTGGGGCTGTCCTGGTTGACACGCATCTGCAGAATGGTGTGGACATCGGGAGCGGTGCCTCTGGACTGGCAGACCGGGATGCTGGTCCCCCTCTTTAAGAAGGGGGACCGGAGGGTGTGCTCCAACTAGGGGGAATCACACTCCTCAGCCTCCTTGGTAAGGTCTATTTGGGGGTTCTGAAGAGGTGGGTCCACCGGATTGTTGAACCTCGGATTCAGGAGGAGCAGTGTGGTTTTCACCCTGGCTGTGGAACAGTGGACCAGCTCTATATTCACAGCAGGGTCCTGGAATGTGCGTGGGAATTTGCCCAACCAGTCTACATGTGTTTTGTGGACTTGGAGAAGGCATTCGACTGTGTCCCTCGGGGAGTCCTGTGGGGAGTGCTTCGGGACTATGGGGTGCCAGACTTCCTTATAAGGGCTGTTTGGTCCCTGTATGACCGGTGTTAGAGCTTTTATGGCGCTGATGGGGATGTATCCGGATGGATATTCACCTTTGTGTTGTTCATTAAATTAACATGCGAATACGATTTGAATACGCGCTAATGCGGCTATTTATAATGTGAATATCGATCTTCGGTTGACATTTTAACTGAATTTGAGAAAGCACTTCTTTACACAGTGTGTAGTTGGAGTACGGAATAGTCTTCCTGCTAGTGTATCGCAAACTAAAACCCTGAGTTCCATTAAATCAAAGCTAGATAAGATTTTAACAACTCTGAGCGATTAGTTAAGTTCTCCCCAAACAAGCTTCATGGGCCGTCTCTCCTTTGTAAATTTATTATGTTCTTATATTATTTTCATTAATTATGTTACTTAATAATTTAGTCTTTCTCTCTGGGGAAAATATCACCTGAATGAGATCTGAAATCCATTGACCTACAAAGCAGATGCAACACAGCCATGAGGTAACCTGCTGATCAAAGAGCAGGCTGAATAAGATGGGCCACCACAACACTTCTAATAACACATTACAATAGCAAGTACAAACTGCTTTCAAAGCCCACAACAAAGCACAGCCAGACTAGTGCACCAATGCGTCTCAGCAGTTGTTTCATATCATTAAAGGATGCAAATCTCAGAAAAGATCACTAAACCACAAGAAAAAAAAAATACAGTGGTACAGTGGTACCTTGGCTCATGAACTTAGAGGACTAAGTTTGCGACCTGAATCAATGTGTACAACAATAATTTTGGAACCAGTTCATCAGCCATGCTGCATGCTTTGTTTATTCAGCAGCACAGCTGACTCCCTTTGTTCTCCTACCGCCTGACTATTTTTGGCAGTCTGATGGTGCATAATTTTTATTTATTTTTCGCTCACTGGTTGGGAAAAGGTCAATTTAGTTGAGACAGATCCTTGACAAAGCAGTGACATACACAATCAGTGTTGTGATGTTGGGGAGCCTGAAATCACTTTGTTTTATATCGATCTGTTTCTGTTGTTGTACTGTTGCAGCCTCCAAACCTGCAGGTATCGTGAGAGGTGCTTGTTGGTTTGTTTTTATTCTAAAAATAGTACTGAGTGCCTAGGCATTGATTGGAAGCTGCACTTGTGCCTAGTTAACTCTGACAGCATGTTTGTTTGTAATGTGCTATTTGCTTCACTTGTACATCACTTTTGGCAAAAGCATTGGTTAAATAAATTTAAATGTATTGCTGTATTGACTTTTGAGCCAGGCAATCAGTTGGTGAATAGGACTGAAAATAACAAGATGTAAAGCTGTTTTAATGGTAATAAATCTTCTAATTAGAGCACTTTAGTGGGTATGCATATGTGCATCCTTTCAAGGCGAAGAACAGCCTGATGCTCTGTAATTCAGCATTCAGAGCTGGATTAAGTGGTAGTGCTTAGGTCTGTGGGTTAAACCTCTGTCTGAGATTGGAAAGTACTTTGAATCACAAAGCAGGGTCACAGAATAGTTGCATTATCATTGGTTCCTTGAGCAAGGCTCAAGGGGCGCCAGATAAATGGCTGACCCTCTACTCTGACCCAAAACTTGTTCTCACCATCCCAAAGGAGAGCTAGATGTAGTTTCCTATGTAACTGTACTTGTACAAAAGGTGAATAAAGTATCATTTCATTCTTTAAGATGGATGGATCTGGGGTTGTTGGATTATATATAACTGTATCTACCTGCAACATAAGCTGTCATAAAAGCTAAAAGGAAGCACAAGCTGTTTCTCCAGCCTGTGGACAGCCTTGGCTACATGTTGACAGCAGTTTTTCACAGGCATAACATCCTGCCAATTAGCAGTAGTGCGAGAGAAATCTCAGGGGGAAAAATAAATCCTTTTGTCTTTCAGAGCCAAGTCTGATTTGTGGACCTGATTCCACATGCTGTAAGTAAGCTGCCTGTAACTGTGACACACACACACACACACACCCCAAACATCTTCTGCAGTACATGTCTCATGCAACAAGCAAAAGATCATTCTAAGAATGTTTTTATTTATTCCCCCCCCCAGTTCTTCCCCCATTACTCTCCACATTGATGAATGACAGCTGTGGAGTGTGGATCAGACCAGCAGCTGGATGGCGGATGTGTTAATGCACAGGATCCCAGTTGGCTGCTCTCAAGTGCTGTGAAAATGAGGCTTGAATCAACATCTTTGATCTTGCGCATCTCATCTGACTAGAGGAATGTCAAAATATTCACTATAATGTTTTTTTTCCTTTTCATACATTGTTTGAAGTGCCTTTTTCGGATTGTTGCTTATGGACAAAATAGTCAGATGTTTACACATAAAGGGATTAAGGAGAAATTCTCATCCTTTAAACTGTGACCATCTTTACTGACGAAGAACAAGCCCTGGTCTCATTTTTGTAAAGGAATACAGTTATTCCTGTTTGTAATACCAGGAAACCCATCGTACTACAAAGCACCATATCATTACGTGTAGTCCTGAACTTTCTTCCAATTTTTGAAGGGGATCTCGTCTTTCCAGAAGAATAATTGGTCACAAAGCATCCTTGTGTAGGAATTTCACAGAAAGGATCTGACTGCCAAAGTATCATTAGCCACATTGTTTTGGGGTATGTTAGAGACACCATAACTACGTGCCCCCCACCCCCCTTCAAAACATTATATTAAAAACCAGTCATACTCAGCACCATGCCAAACCTACAATCAAAATGGCGTTTCCTGATGATGGTTCTTGGGGTCCAGCTAATCGTCATGGCCCTCCTCTCCAGAGAGGGTTACCAGAAAAGGGTCACATATTTTTTCCGGATTTTCCGAAGGACTGACACAGGGGTGGGAGCCTCCATGCAAAACCATACTGGGCGTGATGTCTATGCCAACCTTTCCCTTCTGTCCAAAAGCCTGACAAGGGAGGAGAGCGTTCCTTACTGTCCAAAGACGTCTCCATTAGTTGGTGAGTCATTTCAGTATTGGTTCATTGATGGACTGTAGCTCAACATGTAGTTTAATTTTGGAACAATACAGAGAGGAACCATAATAAAACGGCCCCGCCCCATATAATGGGGTTGTGTGCATATCTTTTTGTTCTGTAGGAATGTGGTGGAAGTGGGCATTTCCTTCCCTTCCTCTTATTCCTCCATGCTTAATTGATATTTGCACCCCCACTTTCCCCATTTACAGGAGGCCCACTCCGTGTGACGTTCCCTTCTGGGCTGACTTTGGCTCAAGTAGAGCGGAAAAACCCCCTGGTAGTGCGAGGAGGACGTTACAGGCCACCGAACTGCGAGTCTCTCCATCACACCGCCATTATCATCCCCCACAGGAACAGAGAACACCACCTGAAGTTCCTGCTCTACTACCTGCACCCCTTCCTGCAGAGACAGCAGCTCAATTACGGCATCTACATCATTCACCAGGTAGCGTGCGTGCGTGCGTGTGTGTGGTCATTTATGTCTGGTGACAGACCATAGCAAAACTGCATCCACAGTGAACCATGTTCAAAGCAACAGCCGTAACATCCTCACTGATACAGGGCTCCTAGTAAACATATAAAGTAGTAAAGGTCTTGCCATTTATATAAATGGTGAAATATACTAATATGTATTGTTATTGCTGAAATACAATGCATTGCATTTAAAATTGAAATAAAATTTTATTTTGAAAGAAAATAAGTCATTTTTACATGGCTTTTAGTGGCTACTGCAGTACAGTATTCAGAAAACTTTTATCTCAAAAGAAGTAGTTTGTGAAACTGCACAATACACAACCACACAAACAAACGTGGACAATACATAGTACCGCATAAAAAAGTCTGTGTAATATTAATATAACATTTAGAGATGAAATAGGTGGGTGAATATGGCAATAAGTGTGGTAAATATTGCACTCAAAAGATTATAGATATTGATTAAAAAGATAAGTGGTATTGTACACATTAATGTATGTGTCCTGATTGATTTACTGAGCGTACAGTCTGATGGCTGAAGGAATGATTTCCCCAGGCGTTCTGTGGTACTTTTATGTTGCTCAGGCCGTGGCTAAAAGTGCCATTAACAGTGGTATTATAATTAATGACATAAACAAAATGTCTGTTTATAATGCATATAAAGCTGTGCTCTTCTGGCTAAATTATTTTCCAGAGAAAAAGGAAAAGGAATTTAATTTATATATTGAAAAGATGTATGTGGCCTCAATATGATGTGCAGCTGCTCTTGGGAATGCATCTATTCTGGAAAGGTGCCTATTATTATTATTATTATTATTATTATTATTATTATTATTATTATTATTATATTATAATTCAAAAAAATCTGCAGTAGCAAATATGGCTGTATATACAGTAATATACATATTATACAGTAATAGTGTGTGTTTGTTTACTTATCCATTCTCGGTGGGTACATACGTGCGTGAGTATGAATTTGACACAGGTATTCCACGGATCATTAAAAAGCATTAAAAGTCATTAAATGAATTTTGCGAAAATTAAGGCCTTAAATAGCATTAAAAATTTTGAGTGTGAAAGAAAAAATATTACCAATTTTGAATATATATAATTAATATCTTTAATTTGCTATTGCAATATATGTACATTGGTGTGATACACATGCAGAATTGCATAATGCTGGATGTTTGTGCATACTGGGACCTGGAGTAAAACTTACTTGTAACGTCACAAAGAAATGGAGAAATGCAAATTCCAGCAGAAGTGGCTGGAAGCTAAAGAATTTAGGACATTGTTGTGGCCCATTCGTGGTCAACATGGAGAAAGATTTAGTAGTGTTTGTAAAGAAGACACTAAACTGCTTGCTACAAAGTATGTGGATTATCTTGAGTAACCGGGTCATGGATTCTGTTAAGAGGCATTGCTATTGAATTTTTCAAGTGTATTTTTCTGACTCTTTAATCACCACAGAAAGAATGCCATTTATTTATATTAATGCATTATATTTGAGAGAAGCCCGACATTTCTACGGCAGATGTCTCCACAACTCGGCAACTCCCAGCGGAACAACTTAGATTGATAGATAGCACTAAAGTCCCTTTGAAACATGCGATTTGATCTTCTTCAGTTATAAAAGGAAGACTTTCCATACTCTAACTACACACTAACTCTAACTAAAGAAGTGCTTCCTCAAATTCATTTTAAAACGTCCATCCATCCATTATCTTCTGCTTGTTCGGGTTGCGGGGGTAGCAACTTCAGGAGAGGTACCCAGACCTCCCTCTCCCCAGCTAACTCTACCAGCTCCTCGGGGGGGACACCGAGGCGTTCTCAGGCCAGCCGAGAGATATAATTCCTCAAGTGAGTCCTGGGTCTGCCCCGGGGCCTCCTCCCTGTAGGACATGCACGGAAAACCTCTTCGGGTAGCCGCCCAGAAGGCATCCGCACCAGGTGTCCAAACCACCTCAACTGGCTCCTTTTGACGTGAAGAAGCAGCGGTTCTACTCTGAGGCCCTCACGGATATCCAAACTTCTCACCCTATCCCTAAGGGAGAGCCCAGACACCCTGCGGAGAAACCTCATTTCGGCCGCCTATATTCGCAAT
>JAODKF010006601.1:0-16516 GCA_026779585.1 Mormyrus proboscirostris
ACACACACACACACACACACACACACACACACACACACATATATACACACACCAATAAATACACACGCAATCACCCATATATTCAAAAACGTTACTAGGAATTTAGTTACATTGGTGAACAAGTCATGACTGGGGCAAGAAGGGAGGAGGAGATTGACAGGCGGATCTGGGCCACGTCTTCAGTAATGTGGGGGGCTGTATCTTTCTGTCGTGGTAAAGAGTTAACTGAGCTGGAAGGCAAAGCTATCGAATTATCAGTCAGCCAGTCTTTGTTCCCGCCGTCACCTATGGTCATGAGCTCTGGGTAATGACCGAAAGAATGAGATCGCGGATACAAGCGGCAGAAATGAGCTTCCTCCGCAGGGTGTCTGGGCCCAGCCTTAGAGATAGCACGAGGAGCTCGGACATTCGGGGGGTAGGGGCTCGAGGTAGAGCCGCTGCTCCTCTGCATTGGAAGGAGGAAATTGAGGTGGTTCGGGCATCTATCTAGGATGCCCACGGGACGACTCCCTGGGGAGGTGCTTTGGGCCCCAGGGCAAACCCAGGACATGCTGCAGAGATAATATCTCTTGGCTGGCCTGGGAACGCCTTGGTATTCCCTGGAGGAGCTGGCTGGTGAGATGAGGTCTGGGCATCCCTGCTTAGACTGCTGCCCCCACCACCCAACCCCAGAATTTGTCACAATTCTGGGTAAATAAAGACAACAAGAATATTAAATACAGACAGTTTATTCAAAGCCATTTTCAAAGTGCTTCCATTTTAGCTGTATTTTCATCAGTACTGTATAATAAGTCTAAACTGTATGACAGTGACTATTTCGTACTGGGTGTTTACGCAATGTATGTATGCACGCATGTATGTGCTGCAATGAATCTACACTGAAATGTGTGAACTACATGTCATATTCTGGCCAAAATGCAAACAAAAATTTTTTTAAAATAAAATAATCTGCAATGGGATTTACAGTAAAAGGTTAAGGGTAATCCAAACACGCCCAGCATCCTACACACCTCACCAACTATATGGTGAGGTCAGATGGTCACAGGTTAGAGATCGTCGTCCTCATCTGGGAGGGCCGTTTCCGATGCCACCTTTATGGAAGAGATTAGTATGTGATCATCCAGGTCTCCGACTTTAATTTTGCCTCAGAGATTAATGTAGTCTAATGTAAAACATATCAATTTAAATGACAATTGTTTAAAAAACTATTAAATAATATTCCCAATCAATAATTTGAAAAGATTTCTGCAGATTTCAACACAATGAAATTGAAAGATAAAGATTATTTTGGTTCCCCCCCCCCCCCAAAAAAATCTATTTTTGGTCAATATAAGGCAACTTAAGAGAGACACAAGGCAAAAGCGACCCATACTCACTTTGAGGTCATGCTCATACTGTGCAGCAAGGGTGGGATCCATGGCGACCTCAGGGGGCGCAAGAGCTGGCATCGCCACAAATTCAAGGTTTGGGTCTCCAATCAGCTTCCTGGCCAGCCATAAGAAGGGCTTCTCGAAGTTGTAGTTACTCTTGGCAGAGATGTCATAATACTACACGGAAAGGTTTGGGGTGGGGGGTGGATGCAGGTTCACATGTCAAAATGAATGTCATCTGGACAGCGGTGGGGAAAATGGGCAGAAATAAACTGGCTAATGGCCACACATTTAAAAGTAACTAACTAAATCGGTCAGCCGTAAACTTCACCGCTCAGCATACAGTGTGGTTCAGAACGGAGATTTGCAGTGACCGGTCACGACAATTCACATTTCCAACCAAAACAGTTTTACTAAACTGAAAAACATTCAGCAAAATTTAACAAAATGGGAAGCATTAAAACATGAACAACCTTTCCGCAAATATTATACATTTATACATAACTGTAAGCCTACCTTTAAGCCACGCAATATATATTTTATAACTGTATGCAAGTGTTCGTAACCTAAATGCAGAGTATACAGTTGACACAATACTGGTCACACTAATCTGCACAAGGCCGATCGATGAAGGGACGGCAGCAGAGAGCGACACGGCGCCGGCACCTGCAGGTTCTTCTTGCGGTGAAAGACGATGCTCTTGGCTTTGACCTTCCTGTCCTTGATGTCCACCTTGTTGCCGCACAGGACGATGGGAATGTTCTCGCACACACGTACCAGGTCACGGTGCCAGTTGGGCACGTTCTTGTAGGTGACCCGCGAGGTCACGTCGAACATGATGATGGCACACTGAGCTAAAACAAGAGAATCCGCGTCGATAAATTGTGGCGACAAAACTCAGAATTAGGAATTACGGGGAAAACGACGAGCACACGGACAATTCAAAACAGACACAAATACATAACTCAAAGAAACACAAATACATAACTCAAAGAAACACATTTTGGGTGTCGATGAACAAACTGGTTACCTTGTATGTAGTAACCATCCCGGAGTCCCCCAAACTTCTCCTGGCCAGCCGTGTCCCACACATTGAACTTGATAGCCCCTCTGTTTGTGTGAAACACTAAGGGATGTACCTCCACTCCCAGGGTAGCTACACAGCAATGGAATCACAATAAAACAGAAGTCAAACGCAGACTCTCAAGCCAGGAGAAGCTATAGATATAGTTAGAAAGCCATACTAGGGTGTAAATCACCATAATAAACCTTTGCCAAAGGCTGAGGACCTAGAATGCCAGCTTTTGCAACATTCTATATTAGCCGGATAAAGGCGGTCATTTTCTCAGAAGGTGTATTTCAATGTGGACGGCAATACCACAATTAACCTATATTAATGACGAGATGTGGCTAAAACCAAGTATTAAAAAAAGCAAGGAAAACTAGGGCGATGGAGCACTTACCAACATACTTCTTCTCGAACTCTCCTGTCAAGTGTCTCTTCACGAAGGTGGTTTTGCCGGTACCTCCATCACCCACCAACACCAACTGCAAGGCAGGAAATTCAACCCGATTAAGCTGGTCCGCAGTCGCATGCGGCACCGTGTGTACTTATCTAGTCATTACATTATAATCATTGCGCAGGAATAAGCCGGATCAAAAACCTACCTTAAACTGGACCTGCGGCTCTCCTTCTGCCATGATTTGTGTTCAGACTGATGCTGCTGCATTGAGGAAGACAGCGATCGCATAGTCAAGGCGCCAGCAGAGGCACTAGGGTGCGTCACACATTCAGCCAGATTGCTCACCGCGTTATAATTCGCAGCGCAGCAATGCTTCCAGTAAGTTCCAGCTGAGCGGGGCAACCCGGGAAATACGCTCCGCAGCCACTAGGCAAAAGTCAGCCAGTCGCCTCCAGCAGTAGCGCAAAACGGCACCGGGATCAAACCGGATACAGTCAGATGCCGCCTTTACAGGGCACACAGACTGGTTCCTTTAGCAAGACGATCATGCTCTGACCGAGCAAAATTAAACACCTTAGTAGCTCCCGACTGCCTTTTTTGTTTACACACGTATAACGTACGATAAAAAAAACCATTGCTAATGAGTAAGAAAGACCTCCCCTACTTTAGCTACTACGCCTAACCGACAATTAGCCTATTCACTCTGTCTTATCCTTTAATAAACTAAATAGCAAGCTGACTGAAGAGTAAAATATACCATCCGCGTTAATGTTACGGCCCTGCGACAAGTATTGGAGTGTAAACAACATAAAAGGACATGCTGAACATTTTCCGAAGAGTTAGTAAAACATATAGGTATAGCAGAGCTAGCACGCTTGTTAGCTTAAAAGGCTAGCCACTCCACATTTACATTTGTTCTGCCAACTTCCAAAATAAGGCAAAACTATTGAGAATAATTGGTAGCGAGGTGTTGCGCACGATTTACAATGATTTACAATATTTCTTCCTTCAGTGATATTACACGATCGTATTACATTAGAAAAGCTGGCCTGGACTTACCCGGCGTTGGATGGAAGGGGAAAAAAGAGCAAATGGAAGCTGTACATGAGCTTCAGCGTGGAGCGGGGGGCGACTTCCGCCTGTGTCATGTGACCAAGTCGAGCGGGCCCAGAGCTCCGCCCACCGCGTGAAAATGGCGTCCCACGCTGCCGAAGAAATACGTAAAAATAACGGATGACACCTGCTGACGGGAAATCACATATGGTTTGAGACAAAGGAGGATAAAACAACTTCCGTTGTATAAAAATCAACGGTACAATAGTTAAGGCAAGCCAAAGATATACATAGGCCTTCACACACAAGAGACACCAGTTAGACTAAGTGCAAGTTTTTAGACTGCTGAAGGAAGCTGAGGCACCTGGGAAGGGGAATTATGAGTTAGGAATAATGAATATGCCACATGATGAACTGGCATCCTAACCATGGTGTCCACTGTTTTGACTTTGCTCACCTTGACACTATATTGGATAAGTGGATCTAAAATCATTGGCCTCAAAACAGATACCAGTGAATATGACAAGTCAGTGTAATGTAAATATTATACTTTTTGCCGTTTATAGTTTTTTTTTCTATTGACACACAAGAATGATCTGAAGAACAATCAATTTTTTTGACAGAATGATTTTTCCACCACTTAAATCTAGCAAAGCTACGACCCGTGTGGAACTACACATGTAGCAACCTCTTGTGATAGTGCAAATCTTAATTCAGCAGAAAAGCTATAGCTGGTTAAACCTGAGGAGAACACATCTTTCAGTGGAGCAGTTTCCCCACTCAGTCTTCGGGGACCCCCAGGCAGTCCACATTTCTGCTTCCTCCTGGGGAAA
Organism: Mormyrus proboscirostris; assembly: GCA_026779585.1. Taxonomy (NCBI): domain Eukaryota; kingdom Metazoa; phylum Chordata; class Actinopteri; order Osteoglossiformes; family Mormyridae; genus Mormyrus; species Mormyrus proboscirostris. The sequence continues at coordinate 4,720 of JAODKF010006601.1, forward strand.
CACCACAGTAGAGTATTGAATCCTGTGTGTTGTTGGAAATTCTTGCCCAAGTCGGTGAATCCGCCGCTCAGTGGCTGCGTTAGAATAATGATGACGTAATGATGACACTTTATTGATCCCTGTGGCGAAATTCTCTTTTCGCCTACCTCATCTTGCACTCCATTACACATGTAGGTGAGCGTAATGGCGCTTCTCCACTGCCACCAAAAACCCATTCATACCAAGGCCATCCGTAGTATATTCCCATTGACCCAGGGATCAGCCTCGATTAGAATGCAGGAAGTGTGGGAGTGATAGCGGTGAGTCTGTCCAGCAGCATGCAAGTCTCTCAATCCTGAAGAATTTCCACGCTTACAGGAGATGTAACACTCCTCTCCAGACAGGTATTGCTGCAAGATTGCCCTCCACGGAAATATGGAGACAGAAGACCTTTCTCAAAAGGATAGTTAATGGTGGCTGGCTCTCAGTACAGGTAGCTCAGTCATTCTTGAATCTCTCAGGGTAGGAGCAGCGAAAGGGAAGCACCAATAGTGGGGAATAAAGGGGAAGATATGATGTTTGTGAAATGCCATGGGTAAGAGAATCAGGAACACTGTCTAACCCCTGAAGAGCACTGCCCACTGTAGAGTCTGAGTGGGCCAGTCTGTCTTAGACATCGTGTCACTTATGAGAGAAAGAGTGACTATTCAGGTATTTTCCAGAGATCAGCTACCCCACAGAAAACCAGAGGTGGAAAGTTTAGGTTCAGAAAGTACAAATTCAGACCAAGATTTTGTTTCAACCAACCAGCTGAGCATAAAGAGTTACATTCACAAAGTACACAAATAGTTGGTTGAAACAGGATCCTGCTCTGGATTTGTACTTTCTGAACATGAAATTTCCACCTCTGCTGAAGACAGCATGATAACACATTCCGGACAGGCACATGCACACACCAACTTTTCTCTCTTGCTGGACTGAGAGACTGAATGGACGGACTGGAAGTGGACAAGTCGTGATAGTGTCTGAAAGCAATAACTCATGACAGAATTAATCAACAAGCCACATCTATTAGGGTGGCGTAGTGACTCAGTGTTTGCCACTGACTGTGGGTTAGATTCCCACCCCCTGTTCTGTGTGTGAAGTTTCCATGTTCTGTGCCCACCTTCAGCCTGCACTGAAGGTGAGCACAAAAACATGTGTATAAGGTGAACTGGTATTTTCTAAATTGCCAAAGGCATGTAAGCCTGTGCCCTACAAAAGACTGGAACTGGACCTATGAGCAATCTGGTAACTCCAATTAGCTTCAGCATGTTTTCTGGACTGTGTGGAGGGAAACCAGAGTACACAAAGGAAACTACACAACAACAACACATAGAACCCTGACAGAGACTTGAACCCAGGTTCTAAAAGCTTGAGGCAACAGGACTAACCACTGCACCACCACGTCATCCCAGCGCAAAGCCCAAAGCCCAAAGCCTCATTTCTGCAGTTCGACTCGCGGCAGCTGAGGTACCTAAACACCCCGTGAATTCTACTTGTCTTCAAGCACTTTAAAAGACTGAACATGGTCCCTAGTAAACCATCTAAATTAACAGTATTAACCTACTGCGAGAAACAACCTATTCCAGATATCGATCGTAGGCGTGAGTAATTTGGGAAAAAACCATCATAGCGTCTAGATTTTTTTTTGCTGAACTTGCGCAGGTCCGTCTACTTCAGAGGAAGACAAGCGGACTGACACTGTCGCCATGTTTGGAGTGGCAAAGGATGGTTAGTTCTCGTAACACGGAGCTGTATTGAATTTAAATGTTCAACTCATTGGCACACGTACTGCTTTTTAATGTATTTAAACATTTCAGCTATTTTCAGAAATATTTCATGTTTCTGCCTGCTTGAAGCCAATAACGAAGCTGCACGTTATTTATACCTTTTAGTTTCGCGTTTCTCGTCTGAGCTGAAATATACTTTTCAAAGTGGGCGCTGTTTTTTCAAACACCCAGCGATATTAATATTGCAGACTTTTGCAGATCAGCTGCTTGTTAAAACACCGCTCTAGTGTGTATGCAGCATGCATTTCTAGAAATAAAATGTGATATAAGTATGAATTTATTAATAAGGATGTTTGAAATATTTAAGCCACCTGACAAATGGACAGTATAATGATATTTGAAGCTGTGTGGGAAGACTTCAAAAAGATTCAGTTACACACATGCGGAAGGGCAGAAAAGTCACACACCCACTCTTTTTTTCCTTTGCGAAAGCGCATCACTCCGGCAGACGAGCCAGCATCTCACTAAATGTACTGACACAGGAAACAACGACCCGAGGTACTTCATTTTATAATGACAATTATAAATATTGTATCCTATTCGTACTCTTGCGAACAGTATTTAGACCGAGGTACATTTACAGCTGGATCATTGGATTATTGGATCAGACCAGTTTGGACTCCACCTGTTAATATAACAGAGAGAGAAATTAAATCAAATAGCGTTGTTTCTTTGTAAAGTGATTAATGATATTATACGACTGCCATCAAGCATTAATCTTTAAGGGGGCAATAATCATAGTTTAAATAACTAATACATATATTTTTTTAATCACTCGTGTATACAAAATACTTTTTTAAAAGTTCCGGAATTTAGCATTGACTTAAATTTACACCAGTAAAAAATGTTTTTAAAAATGTCCCTGTGTTGCTCCGGAAAGTAAACAGGATTTTAAGTGTGATGACAGACTATGATAACGGTTTTTCTCACTCTCTCTGTTCATTATTTTATTTTATTTTTTTAGGGATGGATCCCCTGGTGGCCCAGTCTGAGCTGAATGGCGAGGACAGCTCTGGTTCCGATGGGGCGTCAGTGTTCAGCGTTAGCATACCACCAACAGAGACAGACCGCTTTGGGTTTCTCCTGGGAACCGAGTCTACTGTCGGGTCAGTAACTCAGAAGAAGGAATAATATCAATGTTAAAGTTATTGAAAATATTCGTCAGTTATTCTCTTCATATTTACCTCTGTTACTTTTTCTACCTCAACATCCTGGCATGTTGTCATAGAAACAATCGCACCGTCAGTGTGTGGTTTTCCTGTTTCCTGTTTTTGGTGACAGCTAAACATGTTGTAACCTTGTTCTGTATGCAGCAGATGCTTTGTTTTCTAACATTTTACTGACAACATAACATAGACCTAATAATTATGCAATTGTTTAATTAGGAAGAAAAGGCACAAGCAACAATGGATATGCTTTTGTGGCCTTGTATGCGTGTAAAGATCAGGGTTGTAGCTTAGATCTGACTTAGTCAGCCAGCTCCACCCTGTGACTCTGGCGGCTAATCAGACGATGAAAGTAGATGCAGTCATTTATGTAGTGATCTGCTGAGGAGGTTGTTATAAATTAAGGAAAGGAAAATGGCAAGTGTTGGAAATGTCAAACGGCACACATATCTTAGTCTTTCAGTTACTGCTTGACAATAAGAATTTTATGTAGGCTTGCTAAGAATTAAAAAGTAATACGAGGTCAAACACAAAGATTTGCCCTTCAACCTATGCTCACGCAAATTCAACACTTGTGACTGAATGTTACAGGCCAATAAACCAAAACTTATCGCTGCTGAAAGTGTCAGATGTTTATTAAGTAGAAAAGAGTTTCCAGAAGGTGGAAGTGAAAGGACTTTCTGTTTGTGTTAAGGTACAATGTAGGGCAACAAATGAAATCCAGTCAAACATAATGGAAAACACCTCTTTCTGTATTTTGGTATTTGCTACAATACATTAACTGAAATTCTTATTTATTTTCGTTTGAAGCTGATCAGCTTAGGCCAGTGTTACTTAATCCGGTCCTTGGGGATCCACAGACAGTCCAATTTTTTGCTCCCTCCCAGCAGGGAGCAAAAATGTGGACAGAGGACCAGATTGGGAAGCACTTCCTTACGCAGTCAGGATGTGTTCTTGAAGTATGACAGTACGTAAGTTTGAAAATGTGACGCATGCATAATTTTTTTGTTGATTTGGTTGCGTTATCTTTGCGTGACAGGAGCGAGGGACCGCCACCTGAGCTGGTCCGGCAGAGAGAGGCAAAGTGGCTGAACATTATCATGCAATGGGACCGCATCCTGCTAAAGAGAACCAACAAGGTGAGACTAGTTGAACTGAAGAAGGGTGCATTTGCTTTAAGTTCGAGCATTTCCCTTACAGCACTCATGCAGGACAGCGTGTCAGGTTCAGTAATGCTGACTCAAGATGAGCGCTGAAAATGCATTTTTTAAAAAAGCATTAAGTTTCATATTGACTGTGACAGAACTGCAATAATTATGTTAGTCTAACAGAGTCAAACCAAAAGGTGCATGGGTGGTCACAAAAATGAGGTAGAAAAAGACTGGATTTATTTGAATAAAGAAACAGGTAGTCACACATTTCACCTAATACAGGTCCTCATCCAGTGTTGTGCACTTGGTGGTCATGTGGATGTTAAATTAGAGTTTAGGTAACCTTAGCTGATTTAAAAACTCGAGGCAGCATGTGGCTTAGTGGGCTCTGTGCCTGTAAATGGAAAGAATTTCCCCACAAGGGTCAATAAAGTATCTGTCATTATCATTACTATGAAGAAGACCTGTAAAGGTACATTTATTATTCTTGAGAAATAAAGGAAGCAGCTCTTCTACGTTTCCTACTAATTTCGGCAAGGGAATATGGATTTTTAAACATTTTTAAATGTCGTTTTTTGTTTCAGTGTATGTTTCTGTCAGGTGTTCTTTTAATGACATTCCCGCCATTTCTCTCAGGTGAAAGAGCAATGTCGAAAAGGTATCCCAGCATCCCTCAGGGCCCGATGCTGGCCACTTCTCTGCCGTGCCACAGAGAGGATGAAAGCAAATGAAAAACTTTACGTGGTAAATACATCTTTCCTTACCTGGTTTTGTGTCTGTCCTGGCATTTCAGGAACGTGTCTATAGCACAGAGAAGGGAGGCACCGATATGATTTTTCAATCCGATACGATACCGATAATAATACCTGAGCTTTGGGTATCAGCTTATACAGAGTACTGATCTGATACCAGTGTTTAATTAATAAGCTGTATGCCTCTCTGAGTAAGAGACACTGGGATCATTCTTTTATGCATTAGGTACAGTAATGTCAGGCTTGACTGAAACATTGCTTTCCTAACTTAGTAAAACAAAATGTAAGAAATAAACAGATATATTAATAGTTCTTTGCTTGAAAGGTCTCTACAGAAGAATAAAACCTTCACTGTACTGGTCATTTGGTTGTGAATAAATAATTTATCTATATTAAAATAAAACATTTTTTTTTTCCAAGAATGCTATCAAAGTACCTTTAACTTTCTCAAAATATTGTGTGCTAAATTATAATTAAAAAAAATCTGTTTTAAGGTGTCATTATTTTCATCCACCAATTGGGCGATTAAGACTGACTGTAGGTTATGCACGCAGAGGAAGGCTGCCAGCTAGCAGACTGTTGTATTGCGGAAAAGAAAAAGAAAAAAAGATGCACCTAGTTTTTCAGAGGTGGTAAACCAGAGGATTTTCAACAAGTGCATCACTGCAACACGCATCTGATTCACCCCCCAAATCACTACTGGTTCCTGTCATATTGGACACATGCAGTCTATACATGGGCCTGACTGCTTTGTCATATTTTAATACACTTGGGAGAAAATATTAGTTATTGTGTTTCGATTGGGTGTAAAGAAATCCCGGAGTGTCGTCAATATATAATCCTTTACCTAAGAATCATTGCAACGTATAATGCATGGCTTGGAGTGCATTAACCAGCTTATGCCACGGTTAAATCATATTTGGCTTATACGTTTGTACCTCAAGGCATTATTTTCACATTTATGAATCGTAAACAAATTTATTAGTAAAACTACTAAAGATTGCAGCTTTTGTTGGACTTCAAAATAAAATAAGTGCTGCTTTTACAAATACCATCGAAATTGGCTCCGCCCCTGCTTCTGTTGTCATGAATGCCTCTTGTAATGCATTGGTTCAGGATATACCCTCTTCTCCTTAAGGGTGAATTACTGGCTGAGAGAGCAAGAAGCATATATCTGGACACACCTGTTTTAGTATAGAGTTGTCAGTAAAGTTCTTTCCCTTTGCCCTCGACCTTTTTTCAGAAACTTGACAGGGCACCTGCCCTGCAGAGCTGGGTGGATGTGATCGAGAGAGACATTGACAGACAGTTCCCCTTCCATGAGATGTTTCTCTCCAGGGACGGCCACGGGTAACACTTTCTTTTTAGCGTTCTTGCCGACGTAGTGATCCCTGCAACCCGGACCAGGATAGGAAAATGTGCATGAAAATGCAAAATTCCGAAATGGATGGGAGAATAAAAAAATTACATAAAAATTATTTTTCACTCGTTTAGAATTTTTTTTTGGGGGGAATTGGGCACTGTACTTTTTCTTATTAATAAATTGTATGACTCGATGTTTGATATTGTATTTGCACCGATTTTCCTCTTCCTCCCTAATACGAACCTATTTAGAATCAATATACCCTTAAGTACCTAACAATATCTAAAATGCCTTTTTCTGGACAGGCAACAAGGGCTTTTCCGGGTCCTGAAGGCATATACTCAGTTCAAGCCAGAAGAGGGTTACTGTCAAGGCCAAGGACCCGTAGCTGCGGTGCTTCTCATGAACATGCCTGCTGAGGTACGGTTGTGTACCATCCATGGATTGGTGGTCACATGATTGAAAGGCATATATACGGGATACAGGTCCTTTTTATGTTAACTAACCGGTTTTCTCTTGTCAAGGAGGCTTTCTGGTGCCTGGTGCAGATCAGCGAGCAGTATCTACCTGGATACTATAGCCCTCTGCTGGTGAGCTCTCTGAACTACACTGACATGGGTCTTTAATTAGCTACATCACAATCATGGGCCGACCATTTCTGGATTGAATTTCAAACCCGTCCCCCCCCCCCCCACAGGAGGGAGTGCTCTTTGACGCAGGCATCCTGAATGGAGTGCTACGCAAACTATGCCATGCCGCTTACAAACACCTGCAGAAACACGGGGTGGAGCCACTCATGTTCGCCACTGATTGGCTCATGTGCCTCTACACTCGGCACCTGCCCTTCAACACCCTGCTGCGGGTCTGGGACCTGTTCTTCTGCTATGGTCATTCTTTTTTTTTTTAATAGTCCATACACTCAAAATCCTAAAAATTTTCCTCAACGGAGTGCCTCCACCTGTGGCTTGTGGACGCCTGACTCTTTCCTCTGCTGGCAGGTGTGCGGGTGCTCTTCCAGGTAGCGGTGGTGTTGGTGCGTAGGAGCCTGGGAAAGCAGGAGCAGAGGGATGAATGTGACGGGCAGATGGAGACCCTGGAGAGACTGCGAAGTGTCAAGGACCGTATGCCCGTGGAGGATGATGGTTTCATAGAGGAGGTGGGCTGCCACACGCCTGTTGTCCGCCCCAGGCCTCCACTTATGCAACTTTGTCATGATAAACCGGTGACAGCTCCTGACTTATTTCCTTTAGGTGTGCTCAGTACCACTGTCAGGGAAGGATTTAGAGAGAGAGACCGAAAAGGAGATGGAGAGGTGGAAGAAAGAGCGTCCATCTTCGACCTTCAACCCTTGCGTTCGTTGCCACGGATACCGGGCGGCTTGGGTTAAAGGGAGAGAGAAGGAGGAAGAGTGTCAGAGAAGGGAGCGAGAGATTGGGAACCTCTCCGTACCCGTGTCGCGATCCCCCTCCTCCCTTTCACCGTCATTTCTTCGAAAGAAGTGGAGAAGAGGCAGCAAAGCCGAGATGAGCGAAAAGGAGGGGAATGGTGGCAGAGAGGAAAACAAGTTGAAGGAGGTTGTTGAGCTAAAGGTCAAGGAAGAGAAGGAAGCCGTAAATAATGACGGTAACCGGAGAAAACCTTCAGAGTACAGCAGTGAAGATGCGACGCTCAACCAAAAGGGAACAGGGCAGGAATCTACACAAGCCACTGCAGATTCATCCTGCCAAAAGCTGGAACCATGCAGTAGTGCTGCAGACCTCTCTCACTCCCAGAACACATGCAGTCTTAGTGAAATGCTAAACAGTTGTGGTGGGGTGAGCACAGACTGTGCATCTGACGCTCAGGACAGTACGAACACATCCGCAGCCCAGGTAGAGACCCCAGAAAACCAGACAGAGAATGATGCAGTCGCAGACCACATGTCACAGCTCGTCTCCGTGCAGACAGGGTCTGTCCTCAGCGAGACGGTGAACTGTTCAGCAGACCCGGGTGAACCACACAAACCTCCATGCCACAAGGCTGACGAGGCTGCTGAAGTAACTAGAAAACTTTCTCAAGAAAGCTGTCGGTCAGAGCCATCAGAGGCAGGAAAGCTCATTCCCCCTCATATCTGCCCAGAGTCTGATGCCAAAGATGTGGGGAAACTGAATAATAACACAGAGGAAACAAATGTTCAAATTGCCGAAGAACTAGATGTGGGATCAGAGGAATGCATTAAAACGCAGGATGACTGCAGGCAAAGCTTAGTGAAAGAAACAAGTGCGCTGCTTGAAGACTCAAGCGCAAACTCCCCAGATTTAAATGAAACCCAACAGGAAAATGACCAGCCAGTACAGTATTCCCTCCATCCTTCTGAAGATATCAGTAAGAATGTCACAAAGACTCCCGAGATGACTGGCGAACCGGCAACAGCAGAAAATACAGAGAAAGTTGATGGCTTAGACATCCCGGCACACCACTGTCAGATCTTCCACGTGGTCCAGGAATCTGAAATTTCTAGCATCTCTTCTGTAGGTGAGTCTGAGTTATTGGTACAAAAGCACGCAAACGAGGAGGCATCCTCAGAAGACTCTCCCCAAAACGATCCATTGGCCAGCAGGACCATTATGACCGCAATTTCAGACCAGCCAGCCTGCGATGGAGACACAGAAAAGCAGCCTGCAACCTCTGCAAGTCAGAGTGATGAAGAGCATTCTGATGATGTCACCCAGATCGAGCCACCTTCAGAGCAAGATAACGATCAAATCTGGAGCTCCGTGGACCCAAACTTGCAGGAGAATTTGCAGGGTACGGGACAGTCTTTGGGTGAAAATCCTGGTCCTGGTTCAGAGGTGGACACTATTTCGTCGAAGGGTCAAGATTTGACAGAAGAAAGTCCCAGCTCATCCCGTGACACCATGTTGCAAGTGTCAGGAAGTGAGATTACAGCCATTCAAGAGGAACAAAAGCCGTTAAATTCTCAAGACGCAGATGCACCTCAGGTTGAAAGCAGACCTACAGAGAGCTCAGTCATAGCGGTTCCATCGGCAGAAGGAGGTGCAATGGAATGCGTGCAGCAGAATCTGTCGGCTGCTGGTATCAGAGAGGAAGCCCCTCAACAGCCGAGTCTGGCGAGCTCGGGTCCAGTTCAGCAACCATCAGAACCACTTTATTCAGCTGAGGACGAGGTGAGAGGGGGATCATTGGACACGTGTGGGACCAAGATGGAGACACCTGAGCATACTCCTCCTGAATTACAGCGAAGTCATCAGAATGTAGCACTCGCAACGGAGATAGAAGAACCAGCTGAATCACAAAACGATCAGGGATGCATTGTGGAGCAGTCAGCTGAAACTCACACGGGACAAAGTGAGCTTGAAGCAGAAGATGGCTCTAAGGACCAGTGTAAGGAGACAATGGAAGCAGACGGAGAAGAAAATGAACAGAACGACAACAGACAAGACGGCGAAACAAATTCAGATGTGGAACATTCCTCTCCTGAACCGAAGGGCGCTTCTAGTAAAGAAACTCACAGCTCAACCCCAGCCAGCACACAAACATCACAAGGTAAACCTCCTGACACATCCACAGAGGGACTTCCAGAAGTCACGGCAGAGCACGGCAAGGATGAGGCCATCAAGGTGTCTGCTACACTTGAGAACCAGAAATTAAGTGGCACCGGGGAATATAAACTTCGCAAGACATCCAGCTCCAGAACGACACCTCCCAGAAGGCTGTCGGAAGACACGTTCAAAGAGCCAGAAAGCACCAGATATAACAGCGGTCCCAGTACTGATATCTCCACCAGCAGTTCTGCCGCTAACCACACAGGTGGTACCAGAGCTACCGTGCCTATTCGGGATACAGACAAAGAACACGACACTGACCGCCATAGCACTGAGCACAAAGACTCTTCAAAACGCTTTGGCCTCTTTCGTAGGTTTCGGGGCGACCATGCCACGCAAAACGAGGGGGGCGCCAAGGGCAAGACCAAGATGACGGTGCCGACGATACTGATACAGGACTTCAGTGAGCACGTGAGCGAGCAGGAAGAAAGACTGACTGCCAAGGAGAGGAGAAAGAGAAGGAGAGAGGAAGAGAGGAGGAAAAAAGAGGAGGAAAAGGCACGGAAGAAGAGAGAGAAGGAGCTGGAGAAGGAAAAGGGAAAGGAAAGGAGGAAACCCCAGACTAGGGGAAAGAGTTTCCAGCTACACAGCAGCAGCAAGAATGACCATGTTGTTCCTTCCGTAGGAAACAACTCTAACCCTCCAGGTTCCAAGCGAAACTCTGCTCCATATTTTGATACTTACTTCTGAGTGACGGGGTGGGTGGCACCAAGTATGGAGGGGACAGACTGTGAAATGCCTTAATACTTAAAAATGTTTTAAAAATGAGTTTTTCTATAACTTTTTTCAAAACTGACAAAAAAAACCCGGAAATGTGTATAGAATGTAAATAAAACAGATGTCTAGAAAACAGTACTTTAATCTTGTATTTGTCCTAATGCCTAGAATCCATTATAAAACGTACAAAAATTTTCAGATATTTCCCTTATTTATTTCTTTATAATATCTCTATACCAACATCATGGTGGTAGAAAAGTGTCATTTTCTTCTCAGTAGAGAAATAAATTCTACTCAGTGTGCATATGTTGGAAATCTGTCCTTCGAGCTCTCGGCAAAATGTCACCTTCGAGGCGCATCCACCTGCAGGAGGCGCTCCTTCACACCGCAGAGTTTCCTCCAGATACACATCAGTCAGCACCGGCTTCCCCCACTGTCAGGGACCCTGCCGCCTGGCAGCCCACGGACCTCCTACATGTCCTGATCACTGTGCACAAGTGACGTCACGGGGACGGGGAGCCTTCCTCGTCCTCACTGTCACTGGCCAAGACCTCCTGGCTCTGCAGTGTCCTGTTGGACATCTGGGAGGGGGTAGGCAGCACCGAGCCAAAGAAGAGGGAGCGGAACTGGTGGGAGGCGACATGAAAAAGGGACAGAAGCAGGATGGAGGGAGTGAGTCAGACACGAGATCTGCCAAGTTCATGTTAAAGTAAGACATTATACAGCAAAATAAGGCCCACAATTAAAAGGGTTGTACTGTGCTTATTTTCATTGTTTGTAATTTTATTTTTGGGGTCTACTAGAATAGGTTTACATGCTTCAATGTTCCACAAGCACATTATTTTCCTCATACTGTACATCTCTATTCATTCTATAACTTTGTCTGAAATGGTCTGTTAGAGCTTTAAGCCCCGCCCCCGATGAGGCCAGTGTGCTCTGATTGGTCAGTTTGCCTGATTGGTCAGTCTGCAGACAGATCCTTGCAGGTAGAAGGCCAATAAGGATAGTGTTACGAGGTGACCTCACCACGCCATGGAAGTAAGAGCTGGAATTCCAACAAGGCGTTTCAGGCTGATTAGAGAGGAGTGGTTTCTGGGTGAGAGTTACTCTTTTGGTGTTTACTTTGGGCCTTAAGACTGTGCAGACCGTTTACATGCACATAAAGCTATAACACATCAAAGGAAACGGGGGGGGGGGGAAACCGGAAAGCATCATAGGGCCCCGTTAACGAC
>JAODKF010006602.1:0-16498 GCA_026779585.1 Mormyrus proboscirostris
TTTTAGTTGCTTTAATAGTGTGGACCACTATTTTCTTTTTGATCCTCACAATTTTGGAATCCAGTCGCGGGCCGGATCGAACGGCTCAGCGGGCCGCCAATTGATGACCATGGCTCTAAAGAGTTGGGTTTTGACTCATTTACAGGACGTGTTTTTCAATGTAAGGTAATGTCGATATTGCATTAAATTATTCCATAGAACATTCTATACAAGAAGTTCTGCTGGCATTTTTCACTGAATTTGAAGTCATTGTCATTGATAAAATAACCCGTCCATTGTAATAATGTAAAAAATGCAAGGAAACCATGTATTGTTCTCTATTAAATAAGCTTCACATTCATATAAGCAGAAGAACTATAATGTGTAAAAGCTGGAAAAATGAGTTATGCAATAAAAGAACACAGATCCTTAGTATTTATAGCTAATATGAAATAATGTATTGCACCACAACTAAACTTACACTAATTATTCAAATTCCACAATCAGTTAGCTAATCAGTAAGGAAAATAGCTGTTGAAAAAAGTACGAGTTTAGCTTAATTTAATGAAAAATTTATTCCTGACTCTCCCTGACGTTTTTAGAAATACATTTTATTTAAACCACTTACATGATTATTGTCCTATGCAGGAATTACCTTGTGGGATCAGAAAGGCCTTCAACAAGACACAGATGAAAGACCTCAGCCCAAGACAGAATTTGATGTCATTACATCTGATTCTGTAGAAGATAAGGCATGGGCTTTGGATATTGATGCTTCACTAAAAGCGAGTTTCTTAGGGGGAATGATTGAAGTTGATGGATCTGCCAAATATCTTAAGGACACAAAGGCTTCAAAAAAACAGGCACGTATCACCCTGAAGTATAAAACAACTACAAAATTCATGCAGCTGTCTATGAGTCACCTTGGACGAGGAAATGTTAAACACCCATATGTGTTTGAGCAGGGAATAGCGACACACGTGGTAACAGCAGTGCTGTACGGTGCTCAGGCATTTTTTGTTTTTGATCGAGAAGTGTCAGAAACTGAGGACCAGAAAAAGATTGAGGGGAGCCTGCAAGTGATGATAAAGAAAATACCAAAATTGTCAGTCGAAGGGGAGGCTTCCTTAAAGCTGACAGACACTGAAGAAGCTACTGTTGATAAGTTGTCTTGTAAATTCTATGGGGACTTTGCTCTGAAACAGAATCCTGTTTCCTTCCAAGATGCTGTAAAAGTATACACAACACTTCCAGATCTACTGGGTGAAAAGGGGGAAAACGCTGTGCCAGTCAGGGTGTGGTTACTCCCCCTGAAAATCTTAGATTCTTCTACTGACAGAATAGTGCGTCAGATCAGTCTCAGATTGTTGAATCAAACAGAGAGTGTGATAGAGGACTTCAATGACATAGAAATGCAATGCAATGATATCACAAAGAGAAAGGTTATTTCATACTTTCCTGATGTTCACAAAAAGGTGAAATCCTTCAAGGACATGTGCTTGGAGTATAAATCAGAGTTTCAGAGTTCTCTGTCAAGAATTCTACCATCAATTCGTGGAGGTGGAATAGAGGAATGTGTGCTTGCAAACATCCTAACAAAGAAGGAACAGTCTCCCTTCAATAGCAATAAACTTAAGGAATGGCTGGACTGCAAAGACCAAGAAATCAACCTGCTCCAAATGTACACTGATATGATGGAAGACACAAAGATTCTGGCATCAAAGAGTGAGCTTCAAAGTGAAATATTCAAAAATAGAGATAAGAATGTAGTGTGCTTTGCATTCACATCACTGAGTGAGAAGGAGCCGTATCTGTCCTGCTTGCGGAGTCACTTAAAGGCTCTTTCAACTGCAAAGCTAACAGAACCAACAGAGGAAGATGGGAAGGATGTTGAGCCGTGTGAGTTTTACCTCTCAGATGCCATGTCAGAAAAAATGAATGAACAAGTAATCCTCTTCATAGATTTTGCAAAGGCAAACAAGGAGAACAAGAAAACACACTTTATATCAGCATCCATACCTAACGATAAGCACAAGGGAGCCATCATTTACCTTTACACAGAAGGTTTCCAAAAAAAATATCACTTCGAACCCCCTTCGAGACCTGTAAAACCAACTGCAACTGACATCACTCATGACAGTGTGACAATAAAGCTGAATCATCCCCAGTTCGGATCCAGTGAAATCACACACTACCTGGTTGAGTACTGTGCTAATGAGTCAGATGGTTGGCAATTTGTTAAAGTACCCAAATCTAACCCAGAATGTACTGTATCTGGACTGCTTCCCCACACAGACTACAGGTTCAGGTACAAGGCAGTGTGTCCGGCAGGTGTCAGTCTAACCAGTGAAGCTGAGAGCATTAAAACTTTGCCCACAAGTCCTCCTGGGAAGCCAGAACAAATATATGTAGACTCAGAGGAGATTGTAGTTGCTTGGACAAAACCTGATTCAATTGGCCATGATGTCAGCATTGAAAATTACGTTGTTGAATACAGAACTGAAACAAATGAAAGTAAGGCAGACTGGAAAAAAAAGACTAGTAAAGATGAAATCTTTAAAATTACTGGGTTACAGCCAAATACAACATATGATGTTAGAATTATATGCAATTGTGGTGAATCTGGTCAAAGTAAAGAAAGTCTGACAGTCTCTATTTCAACATTGTCAGAAACAACACTAGCTGAAAAGATAAAGCGAAAGAGTGAATGTCTTAGCCAAGGGCTCCCCTCTGTGTACAAGGTTCCCCTGCAGGAGATACCCACAAACTTAGATGGATGCAAGAGATATGCTTTTGGCAAAGAGAACATCAGGCAACATCGAACCATTATGGTCATTGGGGCAACTGGAGCAGGAAAATCAACCCTAATAAATGGAATGATCAACTATATTTTGGGTGTTAAGTGGGAAGATAATTTCCGATTCAAATTAATTGATGAGGGTGTTTCGAAATCACAAGCAGAGAGCCAAACATCCCTTATCACTGCCTATGACATTAATTATCAAGAGAGATATACCATACTTAACTCCATCACTATCATCGACACCCCAGGTTTTGGTGACTCAAGAGGAATAGAGAGAGACAGAGCAATCACTGAACAGATCCGAACATTTTTCACCTCCGACAATGGAATCAGCACTATAGATGCAGTCTGCTTCGTAACTCAGGCCTCACTGGCACGACTAACACATGCACAGAAATATGTGTTTGACTCCATCCTTAACATTTTTGGTAAAGACTTAGCAGACAATATCCAGATGCTTGTGACCTTTGCAGATGGACAGAAGCCCCCAGTTCTAGAGGCCATCAAAGAGTTGAATGTACCATGTCTAAGAATAGAAAAAGGGATTCCTGTTCACTTCAAATTCAACAATTCAGCACTGTTTGCAGACAATTCTCATTCAGTCAATGTGAAAAATAGTGATAATGAAAATGAGGAAGATGGTGATGAGAACTTTGACAAGATGTTCTGGAGAATGGGTGTGAAGAGCATGAAGAAGTTTTTTGTTGCCTTAACAAGTATGGAAACCAAAAGCTTGATGCTAACCAAGGAAGTCCTCAAAGAACGCAAAGAGCTGGAAACTGCAGTCACAGGTCTGCGACCACAGATCCGAGCTGGTTTAGCAAAACTGGATGAAATCAGAAGGATCCGACAAATACTTCAGGAGCATGAAGCAGAAATTAGTACAAATAAAGACTTTGAATTTGAAGTACAGGTGATGAAGCCAATTCAGATTAGTATAGAAGGATCTGGGCAGCATATAACCAACTGTCAGCAGTGTTCTTACACTTGCCACTATCCTTGTTCTATTTCTTTCCAAAAGGATATGGCAAAGTGTCCAGTTATGGACTCCAAAGGCAACTGCACTGTGTGTCCTGGCAAATGTCCATGGAATGTGCATTGTAACGAGAAGTACAAATGGGAGTATAAAAAGGTTAAAGAAAAGAGAACATTTCAAGAGCTTATAGCAAGGTATGACAAAGCAGCTGGTGCCAAACTGACAGCTCATGAAATAATTAAAAAACAAGAGGAGGGAATTGAACATCTTCAAAATGGAGTACTGGATCTGATTGAAACATCGCAAAGATGTTTAGCTCGATTACAGGAAATCGCTTTAAGGCCCAACCCAGTTTCCACACCAGAATACATTGATCTGCTGATTGAAAATGAAATGGCAGAAGCTAAACCTGGATTCCTGCAGCGAATTCAGTCATTTGAAGCTGAATCGGGTGATAAATTGATTTCATCAATTAATTCAAATTTCTGGTTTAGAACGATGTGTGAAGTGAAAATCGCAATTCACTTTAAACTGGCTAATTAAGATGGAGCCTATTAAGTTACCAAAATACAGTGTAAACCACTTATAGTGATTACATCTGTCTGGGTGACACTGATCACTATAAGCCAGGGGTGGGCAATTATTTTTCCCAGGGGGCAAAATGAGACTGAGATTGTACTGGAGGGCCAAGCCTGACCAACAGCCTGAATTATATTCTTCTCGACATGAATTTGATCTCTTTATAAAAAGCGGCAAATTGTAAGGTTTTTATAAGCTGCTGCTGTAAGAGTAGGTGTCACAATTTGCAATGAAAACATGGAGCAGGGATAGTAAAAACTAACTAACGAATATTTTATCACTAATTAATCAACATTTAAAAACGCAATCTTGAAAATGTGCATGTTTTTGCAGTATTTCAAGGACTACCATTAAATTAAGTTTAAATTAAAAAGTAACAAGTCTTATTGCTGTTTTGCTTGCTGGACGTGTTTAGTGTCGTAATGCAGAGTCAAATTGTAATCCTTAAACACAGCGATCTGTACTCCACAAAATAAAAGCAACACAATTGTATTTCATTCTAATTATTATTTGAACCCTTATTCTTAGAACTTCAGATTTCTCTCAGGCGGTTAGATGACATGATCAGCTGATGTTCCTGGGCATTGCTAACATCGATAAATACCGGATTTTCCCTCTATGAACAGGTTACGAACAAATTCCTTCTGCCCACATTTCAGGGATGAGAACCAATGAGTTTCAAACTTTGCAATCATGAATGAAGCTGTTGTTATAAACACGTTTTTTCTATTAAAGCAGATATTAGCAATTACAGTAATTAATCACAAGAATGTGAAATGAAAATGTTACTTGTTGCCAAATTAACTTGTATGTATGTTGATTTATAATGAAAAGGAAAGAAATATGATCTTTCTGTTTTTGCGGTTTAATGTTTTTTTTTTTGTATATATACATGTCTCGACTGATGCTGTTTAATTTACTGTATCATGTACCATTGCATTTATGTTGGGTGGAAGAAGTCTTAACCTTAATCTAATCAGCTTGAAATTGGAAAATTAATCATTTGATGTAATAAAATTAGCTGCAATACAGTAAAAGTGGATGGAGAATGAGTGTACAAGAATTGCATCACATGAATGGATTTTAAAATTACAATAAATTTTTACTAAGCATGAGCAACATTTCTTACAAATAATGTAAATATCAACACATTAACAGTGTTTTCCTTATCATTATTATCCATCTGTTGTCCATAATCACTTATCCAGTACAATGTAGTGCTGAGACACCCTTAGTGTGATACCAGTCCATCACAGGGCCCACTGACATTCACTCATACATACGTACAACCACACACTGTTCACTTGAGGAGATATTTCTTTATTACAAGAAAAACAAGCTAGCACAAGCAAGGGGAGAACACAAATCCCACATAAACACACACACACAGACATAGTCACACACTCAGCCAAAGGCATAAGCCACTGTATTGCCCTGGTTATATGAACTGGATTATACACTACATGTCGGCATGATGATGCATAATAAAAAGAAGAAAAAAAAACATCCAAGCCACAAATCAATGACATTAATTTACATTAATGTCCACTAGAGGGGTTGCTTCAACTTACTAGGTGTGGAGTAGCTAGTTACAGAGAGATTTGATGACCCATATATGGGTGGAAAATTAAATTACAGAGATATCAGTCATACTAGTATTTAAGTACTTAATCTTTGTGAAATACAGGAGATACTTCTACATGTATAATTATTCTGCCATTCCTTATCAAAACAAATAATCACAGACTCTTTAAAGGTGTAAGTATGTGGTTCCAAAGTGATCACTGTATAAAAAGTGCTTACAGATGCAGAAATGAGGCGTGTATAAAAAGTGTCCTTGAAACATGTATACATAGAAAGTGTAAATTGATATTATTGTTATTGTGATTATATGTAATACCATCAATGATTACACTACAAAGCTATTCACACTCAGACGTGCCATCATCACCTACCCTCACTCTTAGACTGGGGAGCCCTTTTCATTCCTGGCAGGAGACCAACATGTGAGTCCTGAGAAAGTGCCGGGTGATGAGCTCTTTGTCCCACGGCTGAGCTCCAGTCAGTACTGGAGTTTTCCTCTTTCTTTATACCATGTCCTCAGTCATGGGCTTAATTAGATCAATTTAATTATAGATCAAATAAAATGAGAGCAGTAATTAGTTTTTCATTGCCATGAAAATTAAAAGAAAATAGAAACTAATTTGTCTAAAACATTTTCATTTCACTAACTATAATAGCTACATTCAGATATTTAATAATAATTAGATTGTACGATACTTATCTTTAAAAACACACACAACCTAATTTTTTTTAATTAACATTAAATCAAAGAAATGTCATATATGTTTTGCTCAAGTCCATAGACTTTTGTTTAAGTTTCTTTACCCCATGTCATCTATAACTAAAACGCTTCACTTTTCCTTGTGAGATTTATCTTGCATATGCATCACTGCAGTAGTTTTAGTCTCTTATGTTTAATAACATAAGAGACTAATGTCCAGTACTTTCCTTTGTAATTTCTTTCCAGCTGTCAGGAATCGCATCTCTACCTATAAATTTCAATCCACATTTATCCTCCCACTCCGTCTGAAATGTGCAAATAAACCATTTCCAGTAACCCTGTGTGCTCCCATCCGCGGTGATGCTCCACTTATCATAAGGGTCACCACCATCTCTGTAGGACTTATAGGGGATCCATGACACCAGAACGAAAGATCACTGCATACCTTGGTTGAGCAAAAATCAATTGTAAATTCATCAGTTTCATGATAATGACAGTGACCTACAGCACCGGACCGGTGAAACTGAACCCTGTGGTCACCACTGTGGTTACAGTACATATAATATTTGTACAGATGGCCTTGCAGAAAGGGCACTGAGCCCAACATCCTTCAAGCTGTCTGTAGAGAATCTCTTTTATTTTCTGCTTTAAGAGCCGTAAATGCTGGGAAGATGCATCAACATTTTCCATATTTTCACTTTTAACCACCTCTTCAAGATACTTGGCCATGATCAAGCCACATGGATGCATTGCTGTTCTTCAGGTTCACTTCTTCACATACCTCTGTGCTGGTGCATAAAATGCATGATTTTATTTTTTCTAGATTTCCATGAAACATCTCCTGCAGTTTTTTGTAATCCTCACAAAATGTTTCCACATGTTCACCAATAAAATTTTTAAAATATGACTTTGGGTTGTGAATGTATTTGTCGTAGATCTCAAATATCTTCTGAGATGCAAGATGTCTCAGTATATGATTTTCAAGGTTGCATCTGTTGCCATTGAATGCTGGGTTGCTGCATTTCATTGTATCAGTGACAAGCAACTTTGATACAAGTTTGATTGTAAATTGCCTCTTCAACTGCAGGCAGAATGTCTTTGAATAAAAACTTAGCAAATATTGTCACTGTCATGATCCGCTCCATTCGATCCTCCCGTGTGCCACGCCCACCTCATTACCTTGAGTTCCTGCCCCGATTGTGATCACCTGTGTCACGTTAATCCCTGATCTGCCGGTGTATATGAGTCCATGTGTTCCTGAGTCTTGCGTCGGTCATTGTAGAATGTTTTGGTTGTTCGTGCCTGTCTGCCGTGCTCCCGGAATAAACCCCGGTTTCCCCATCTACCCTTGGACTCGTGCCTCCTTACCTGCTTGCCCGCCTCGGAAATCGTAACAGTCACTGAGTTGGCTACTTTGCAATAGTTTTAGAACATCTATGAGTACTGTTCCCTTTTACTTTGCAGGTAGGTTATTGGATTGTTAGCTTCCTTGAATGACTTGTGCATGTTTTGAAACCCCTGAACAGAACCGTGGCAGACAAAAACCGACAAGTCAACTCTGTATTCATATGTGAATTTTACATTTTCATTGCGCTCCATTCCTGAATATGTCTTTCAACCTCGTTTATTATTTTAAATATGAAATTTTTACTGAAGTCTTTCTTTTCCGATTCTTTTTTCGTAATGTACTCATCAACCGCGTGATTCACATTTCGGAGGAGTTCAGCAAACTCCTGGGGAATCCCCATTCCACATTTTTCTTTAATCCATCCCATAACAGACTGGTGGATATGTTTTGTCTTTATAAATTCAAACCTTAGATTTTCAGATATTGTTTTAATCTTGTTCATGATATCTGCCTGTTTTTGGAAGTAAGAGTACAGAATCTGTTCCACTATAGCTTCTATGTTGACTGGCTTGTCAGGCAGCTGATCTTTTGCTATTTCAGTTATCCACTCAACCCAAAGTGAACTGAATGCATCCTCCACTTGTTCATCAGTGAGCCTCTTGTCTTTCAGAGATGTTGCCATGGTTTTGCTTTTTTACAAGTGTTTTTCATAATCTGATTTTTCCTGATCTAGTTCTCTCATACTTCTCCTACCTTCAGTTAAGTTTTTGCATCGTTTTTGGATTTCTTCAATGCGCTCATTCTTCAGGCTGTCAAGTCAGTTTTCAACATTCCCTTTCCATTTAATCAGAATATCAGCATGTTCATCTTCTTTGAAATATGTCCCAATCTCACGTTTTAATGCAGTATGAACTTCATCAAAGTCAGAAATTAGATTTGTGGTATTGACATCCTCAATTTTGTTGCTCATAATTTCTGTTTTCCAACTTGGTTTCTGTTTCCAAAGAATATACTCTTAACTTCCATGACCACTGACCATACTTCTCTTCCAAGCTGCTGTACACCATAATTTCCAATGTATTTCTGAAGCTGTAAACAAAATTTTCCTGCAAAAGTGCATTCCAGAGGTCTCAAACTCGCAGTCTGAATTATGACAGTGACGGAAATTGAAAACATGTCTGCCATTTTGGCACTGTAAGCAGCTTAGAGTTCAGTCCCTGAACATTTTGGCTGTAGGATTTGGGGGAGCCATAGGTGGATCCCCTGTGGAAGGAATTTGACAGAAGTTGAAGAGTTTAAGAGTCTGACAAACTTTATTACCTTTTGCCAAAGCTTTGGGGAATAAACACTCAGCAATTTTTCATGTGTCTTGTGTCCTGTTCCCCGAACATCAAGGGGGTACAGTCTTTATAGGAATACAATTGCGACATGTTCACACTTGAGCTGCGTCACTCCTCGCACTTTAACTAAAGTTTCACACTTTTAACTTAATTTAAACATCTTTTGATCAGCTGATGAGGCTTCTGAGCGATGGAAATTTTCTGTGGTCAACTTGTTCTCGGTTGACATCGGGTAAATGCTGGGTCGCCCCCTATGTGGTCGCCCCTCGAGAAGATTTATACCCTCTCCGTGACCCCTTTGCTCCCCTCCTCAGTGATCGGATGCTTTGTGCATATTGCAACAGCTTACTACTAAAGTTGTGTCCTGCTGATGGCCTGAGCAGTTCACACCACGTTTTGCAGGGCTCTGCAGTCCTGAGCTGACCACAGCTGGCTGAGAAAGTAAAGACACTGGCAGCCTTCACTATTGCTGCAAATTTCTGCTGTTAATGAAATGCTGTCTGTGTTGCTGACTCCCAGTAACTTGCAGCTGCTAACCCTCTTCACAGCTTCTGTGTAAATGAGGCCAATGTCTGCCTTCTACTTATTGAAAGTAAGGGAAAGGTTATAGCCATGGCACCATTCTACCAGCCTCCCTATAGGCCAATTCAGTGTTGCTTGTGGTCTGGTCCATATGTTATATTAAAGTGTAAAATGTTTATTAAATTCACTTTTAAGTATAATGGTTACTATCCTGAATTACCAGCATGGATCGACTAAGGACTGGACATTCTTACATTACTTCTTTACAATGTGGCCAGTCTGTTTGTATGTCTGTCTGTCTATCGAGCTATCATCAAAGATAGATAAAGGTCTAGCTCCTGCCTACCTGACAGAATTACTTCAAGCTAACAAGCCGCCTCATCCAATCAGATCACAGAATGCAGGTTTCCTTGTTGTTCCACATATAAATAAAGTGACAGTGGGCAGTAAAGTATTCTGCTATTGTGGAATGGTTTACCAGCCTATGTTCGGGATGCTGATTCATTCTCAGGCTTTAAATCTCAACTGAAGACCTATTACTTCAGACCTTGTACTTCAGTTTAGCTCTTCATGTCATTTTTATTTACTATGCTTGTACATTAATCTGTCAGCTCATGTTCTGACCATTCATGCTTTCTTCCTTCCCGCATGTAAGCTCGGTGCTCAGTGTCATGATAAGAGGAACAATGGAGCCCAAGGCAGGTGTGTGGAAAAGCAAACGGGTTTTATTAAATCAAAACAAAAATAATAAGCACGGAAAAGGACCATGAGGGATTAAAATCGAGGTAGGAAAGATTAGACTAGAACACAGGGCTTAACTGGGGAGCCCACGCAGGTAGCAACAACAATGACCGGACTGGAGAACTGAAGACAGGGAGGTACTATATACAACACTGACAAGAGAGCGGACGAGAGGCACCTGGGAGGATCCACACGAGAGCTGTAACGAGAAGAAGGGTTAAAATCTAATGAGCCACACAACAGAGGGAAGAGGAGAAAGGAATGCGGAGTGTGACACTCGGCAGGGGGTACCATCTGAGTTGGAGTCCTGGTTCAGTCCCATGGAGGAGTGACATCGCGAATAGGACCTACAGTATGAACTGTATCATCGTGGGTGCAGCCTTCATGGCCAGCCGACAGTGTGGTGCCAGTTCACACTGAAAAAGAACTAGTTCAAAGTTCAGTTCATTCACATAAAAATGAACTAGTTTCATTTTTTAAAATTTTGAACTAAGTTCACAGCTCCAAAAATGAACTAGTTCACGTTCGTTCGTTCATTATTTTTTTAAATTAACACTTTCAATGCAATGTCTTACTATCTGAACCTCCTTCACTGTTCTCCTTCTGTCTGTCATATACCACTGAACAATCACAGACATGAGTTTCATTAAAAAGATTGTTACATTATAAACCAATTCTGAGGTTGAGAATTGATCTTACCGCTTGTGTCATGTTGTGCTGACAGTGAAAAAACGAGGTAAAGTTTAGGTATACTGTATATGCAAATTTTATTCAGACAACATTAACACAAACTGTAAACAAAAGGTGTCTGCTTAAAGTGCAATATTCAGACATCTTTTAAAGTGCTCAGAAAAGAACATAACTAAAAGTAAACAGTAACAGCCACTGTCTTTCAGTCTCTTTATTTTAAATCAAACTTGATGTTTGTCTATTGAAAATGTACAGCTCAAAAACTCAAACATCCCGTATTTATCTGTACTAAACATAAATATCTTCCTTTTATCAACTTATTTCCCCTGTGTATTTCAAGTATGAGCATGAGGCCTTAGCCAAAGTTCAAAGCAATATTAAGCCAAATATTCCTCGTTTGAAAAGAAGTAACTTACCGTAAACATTTGGTAAACGATGAGTAAGCCATACTCATTAAGTTTGACTATGTAACTTCCTGGTTTATGTATCCTGAAGAAAAAGTACAGCCATGAAAACAGAGCATTTACCTTCAACAAACATAAATAACTTTTACATTATCATTTTAAAAGCTGGGTTCCCCTGTATAGTGTGAAATAGAGGTAGTCGAAGGCTTCACAGTGCAATATTCAGTGAGCATATTTTAACATCTAAAACATGACTAACAAATATTAACACTGTAAACATACAAAAGTTTACTTCTTCTCTGTTGTTCTGTTTTCTTCATAGCCCACCTACAAAAGAGGTTAAATTCTCTTTAATCTTTTACTTTTTTGTCTGCATTTAAGAGCAGTTACTTCTCAAAATTGGTTTCTTCTGGGCCTATATATTTGATTGCCAATGCTGAAAAGCCAATCCACTGGGGCTCTAGAGGGAAGTGCAGTGTTGTATTTTATGAACAGCTTTTTGAGCTTGGGCAGCTGAGTGTATTCCTCAGACCCATCTGTGGTTGGTGCATCCAAATAAGTGTCCACTTCTGTTTTTCTAAGGTTCTGTGGGTTTTCGTTAAACTTGAAGAAAGATGCTGGCGTGTGTTTATTGTCAGTGATACCACTGGACTGAGATCGATCAGAGCTTCGTGCTTCTGGGTCATCAAAGTTAACAGTTTCAAATTTGCCTTTCAACATTGCTCTGTACCGCAGCCGTTTCTCCTCATCCTCCACACAGTCGAGCTTCAATGTTGGTAGCAGCATAGCTGCTAATATGTGCTCCTTCTCCTCAAGCAAGCCTCATTTTAAGTAACTGCAAAATACTCTGTATGAGGAGACGACATGTAATCAGGCCAGGTGTAGCAGTGGGTTTTGTGCACTCATCCAACAGTCCATTCAGATCACTTCACAGTCCAATGGTTGGAGTCAAGTATCCAAGGAAGACATTCTTCTCTCCCTGGAGGATGTTTAGTGCAAATGCTAAGGGCCTCATTGCATCCACAAACATGTGCATGAAGCTACATTCCTCTGGAGAAAACCAAACTCATCACAGACAGTGTGCAGGATAAGGTTGTCATGTACAGGAATGGCAGTGTCAGCACCTCACTGGTATCTGCCTTAGGAGTTAACGTTGCTGTGTGAGACAGTCGATGCATAGCAAGATATACAGAGTTACATTGTGTATCATTTGGAAACGCAAATGATACACAAGCTTTTCCTCAACAAAATCCAGTGCTTTAGAGCTTTGTTTAACCCTGTTCCACAAAGTAGATGCCTTTGCAAAAACAGCCCTTGACAGTGTTTTGTTTTTTTTTTTAATTTACATTTTCTGAGTTTTTGGCAATGAGATTTAAGGTGTGAGCCATGCACCTTATGTGACTGGGAAAACAGGGATCTTTTTAATGCTCAGAGAGGCTCCATGTTATCATCTATGTCACACTGAACACTCGCTAGCAGCAGCAGGAGAAACGGTAGATCTTGTTGTTCATCAGTTATTCCAATGTCATCAAGATCTGGGTCTGGATCATCATTAGCACTTGTGGCAATGCCTTCTCCAAAACAGTTGAATGCTTTAACAAAATTTGCAGCATTGTCTGTCACTGTGCACACAATCTTGTTTTGAATTTTGAACTCTTTATGCACCTCTGACAATGCTTTTGCCAGCACATCGTGTGTATGTGCTAGTTTGACTCGCCTTGTTCTTCAGGGAGTTCAGCTTTTAAATCAGTAATATTCTCCATGAATGCATTATTCAGCATTTTCTGTACCTGCTTTCTTGAGGGCACACATCAGGATGGCTGCAAATCATTCACCAATTTGATGAATGATGGCTTTTCGACTGTACTTAAAGGCTGCCCACAATATAGTCCAGGAAAAGCTTGCTGTGGTACAAAGACAACAGGTCCTTCAGAAAACGCTGCAAGCTTCATTTGGGTGAATGAACTTTGTGGTTGTTTTTTCATAGTCTTATACTTTGTTAATGATTTTTTGTGCTCATCATTAAGATGACGGTATTCCCTAAAACTGCTTTGATGCTTTAAACTCAATGTGTCGTTTCAAATTGGATGCAGATGTAGCAGACGTCGGGACTCATTTTTTCAAACCAGGTGGGCATAACTTAAATAAAAAAGTGTGGTTTTTCCAATCTAAATCTACACCGATTTCTTCAAAAAACGGACTCAAATGTTTAAACAAACTGCCTTCAGCAGAAGCGTCGGAACTCGAAACACCAGCTATGCTAGCCTGTAATCTGCAAACTTTAAAACTGTCATACTTTAAAACATGAGTGGCGTTCAGTCTCGCGAGAGCGAATGTCACTCACGTTCACGTTCATAATTTGTAAACTGATTCCTTCGGTTCAGCATTCATGAAAAATATGAACGTTCATGAACAACATTGCCACCCAACACTGCCCAGCGTGGAAAACAGACTGATTGATGGACTTTGGCCACACTACACAGGCCATCATGGATAACTGACTCTTTGATGGACGTTGTCTTGTTCCTTAATCATAGCTGACACCTAGCTTTTAGCAAGCAAGTCCACTCTTTACTGTTTCAGTAATGTCAGTATGCCCTGGGGGGGTGGACGGCCAGTTGACATTGGACCCCCTCAGGTTTTATTTCCCTTACTTGGGAGCTTTTAGTTCCTCTGCTCTGTTGTCATCCGGCTTTCTTTATTTAATTTCTTTCCTTCCTTTTTCCCGTTCTGTATTACTCTCTCTAATGATGTTTAATGTATCATAACACATACATGTAAAGGGCCATGGGACAACTCTGTTGTGAAAGGTGCTATTTAAAAATAAATTGAATAACAAACATGGCTATAATAAATATTCATAGCTATGTTTATAGGGATTTATGAATGCATTATACTGGGTTCTGAATCTGCTAATAGATTCTTATGGACATGGCATTCATAGAAAGTGTTACCAAAAGTTCCTGCTCTGCTGCATAGTTGCAGTGCGCTCTTCTGACTTATGTCTGTGCATCTGTCTTGCTAGGCGGAACAGAAATCATATCAATTTCCTGTGTAACTAGCCACCCCCCCAACCACAGAACTGGGTTGGGTCGGTTAATTTCAACAAAACATGTTTCTCAGTTAGATAAGTCCAATGTCTTGTCAAGTTTGGATATAAACAAAATCACTTTAAAAATGTGACTGCAAAGCGCTGAATATCTAAGGCATTACATTGAATGTAGACATTCTTTACTTATTTAGCAGTCAATTTACTCCAAAGCAAAGTACTAGTGAGGATTAGTCAACAGGGTCAAACATCTTCCCTGGTGCCATTTGTGTTAAAGGCCTTGTTCAAGCTCCCAATGGTGAAATCACTGTACCAGGTAGGGGATCTGAACCAGATACCTTCCAATCACATCCAAAGAGTCTTTACCCATAGAGCCATCCAGTGAGAACAGTAAAGATGAATACAGTGTACACATGACCAGAACTTTATTTTAAGCTTCCCAGGACTTCATACAGTCTGCATATCTGCATGTTGCATAGCCTTACAGCAGGCAAATGGAAACTGTTTCTTCACCTTGTGGTTAGAATTCTGATGCTTCTGTGCTGTTTGCCAGAAGGGAGGAGGGAGAAATTTGTCTGTGCAGGATGAATGGAGTCTTAAACGATGCTGCCTGCCTTTGTGCTACAGCGTGTGGTGATAATACCCTGAAGGAGGGGAAGTTGTGATCTGCTGATGGCCTGAGCAGTTCTCACCACATTTTGCAGGGCTCTGCAGTCCTGAGCTGACCACAGTTGCCTGAGAAAGTAAAGACACTGGCAGTCTTCACAATTGCTGCACATTTCTGTCTGTGTTGTTGACTCCCAGTAACTTGCAGCTCTGCTAACCCTCTTCACAGCTTCTCTGTATATGAGGGCAATGTTCTACTTTCTGACAGTAAGGGAGAGGTTATTACCATGGCACCATTCTGCCGGCCTCCCTGTAGGCCAATTCAGTTTTGCTCATGGTCAGGTCCATATGTTATATTAAAGTGTAAAATGGTTGTTCAGAATCAGAAAACTTTATTGATCCCAGAGGAAACTGCTTATGTGATGACACAGAGACACAAGGACAATATAAGGTAATATAATGTAGGAATTATTAGCTCAGGTAACTTTTAATATCTCGACCAATATGTTTTGAAATTAATTAAATTTTGATTAATTATTATTTAATGCTGATTATTATAAAATTGTTATGCCGAATGGTTGGTTCCTCCAAACTCAATTGCGGGATCGCTGTGAGTCTGTTAATGTGAGACTTAAATGGGATTCACTAATTACCAGTATCGCTTAGTAACCTGGGTTAGGAGGCTCGTCCAGCGAGCTGCATCACCAGGTAATGTAAATGATGGGTAGTGAAGCTCCCCTCATGACCGATGAGAGAGAGTCGCGATATTTTAGGCGAGTTTGAGATTTCAGAGTGTAGTAGCTAGACCGCACAGAGGCAGAGACTATTGTGAGCACTCAATGAAGGAGGCTGAAGGTGTGTAAAAGACGTACATTTATTCCTAAATAACATTATAACTAACATAAGACAGACATTACACCTAACATAAAGAACAAACACAAAATAACGGAATAGAAACAAACAATGTAATTATGAAATGCAATGACTAGATTTAAATGAACTTTAAAATGGAAATACTGTTTCGCAACGCAAGCACAGTTTGTGGAAATACGACCCTAAAGTCATATAGCAGGTTAACAGAACAGCTTAAGCTGTTAGAATAAGAGGAAGTTGGTTTACTTGGTTGCAGAGTGTGTGTGTGTGTGTGGGGGGGGGGGGGGGGGTCTTTGCAGTTGGC
>JAODKF010006603.1:0-16496 GCA_026779585.1 Mormyrus proboscirostris
ATTAAACCCCGTTTTCCCCGTCCGTCTGGCTCGGTTTGCTTTCCTGCCCGCTCGCCTGCCCACCGAAACGTCACAGTCGGGTGTCGGTATTTATAGCGGATCGGGTGCGGAATTTTATTTTATTTCTGTTGGATAACGGTTCGGATACGGGTTTAAGTATGACGGGTATGGGTGGATGCGGTTTGTCAAAATCAGACCTGTGCAGGACTCTGCTGCCAGATGCAGCAATAATCATATAAACAATTTTCATATAAATAATAAATTATTTAGGTAGGGCGGTATAATCAAAATCTCTCCCGTTGGCCAAATGTATATCATATACCGTTTATACCGCCCAGTACTAATCTGTATTTTGTCGTAATAGAGGCCACAGCAGAAAAACCTACCTCACATAGACAGGATATGGCAAAAGGAAGGAGTGTGCCCAACAGCTTTCCTTCCTAGCACTGGATAATCCTTCTCCACTGCAATCCAAAATGCAGCCAGTGTTTTAAACTTACAGTGAACTGCAGCCTCATTGAGGTGATATCAATGAACTGTTCCTCCTCTGCAGTGCTTAAATCCTCATGTGGTGTAGCACTGAAGGGGTCTTCGATCCAGTCAATTTTTTAGAAGCCTGCATTGGGAAATACTTCTGGAAATATTTTTGTAGGGCAGAGAGATGAGCTTTCATGCATGGCATAATTGTGTTCTGAAGCTTGAGCTTGAGTTCAATGAATGTTTTCAGGTTCCCAAATGAGTCTATATTTCCCTCAGTAACTCTCCCACATCTCCAGTTTTTTTGTGAATTATGTGATTTTATCTGCCAGATGTGGAATGTGTGTGTTGGTGCCTTGTATCTGGAGATTTATTTAATTGAGTTTCTGAAACAGGTCACTCAGGTATGCAACTTTCAGGAGGAATTTGTCATTTTTAAGCTTATTCTCAAGCTCGTGACCCTCTTCCTCCATGACAGCGCTGATCTCATCTCGGAGCTCAAATATTCTGGTAAAAACTTTCCCACGAGACAGCCAACGAGCCTCACTGTGAAATGAAACAGCTGTGTGGTTGGGGCCCATTTCCTCGCACAGGGCAGAAAAAATCCGGCTTTGATGGGGAGTGTTTTAATATAGTTCACTGCAGCAATGTCATCCGTCATTACATCGTTCAGCTTGGGACTCAGCTGTTTAGACGCCAGCGCTTCTCGATGGATCACACAGTGTGTCCACTGCACATTGGGAGAGACGCGCTTCACGAGTGCTGGCAGCCCACCCTGTTTCCCAGCCATAGCCTGAGCCCCGTCTCTGCAGATCCCTGCACAGTCCTCTCATTTCAGATGAACCTCTCAAATAAGTGTCAGTGATTTTAAACAGTTCTTCTGCAGTGGTTCTGCCAGAAATTTGCTTACAGAACAGCAAATTCTCAGTGAACTCCTCAGCATCGATATACCTAATGTATGTTATCAATAAACAGTCTCTGTTACTGTCAGTAACTTCATCCACGTGCAGCGTGAAGTGGCGGCTGTCCAGTTGAGCGTTTTTAGGCAAAGATACAGCTTTAGTAATGATGCTTTGTTGTGCACAGCAGTTTGTGAGTTTTCCTTTAAAGAAATCAACTGCCCTATCTTTAGGGTGTGTTCTTTCCAAATGACATCTTAAGTTACACTAATTTCAGTTAGATAAAAAAAATAATATGCATTTTGATGTTATGTACTGTATAGCCTATATAACAAATAAACATACAGCCCAATAAGTATAAAACCCAGAACATGAGGTGGCCGTATCAATTAAAAATAAAAGTCCTGCATAAGTGTCATGATCCGCACCATACGATCCTCCCGTGTGCCACGCCCCCTCATTTCCCACGTGTATTTCCCTGATTGTACTCGCCTGTTGCTTGTTAGTTTCTACTTGTCCTGTGTATTTAGTCCGCGTCTTTCCCCAGTAAATCAGATAAGTCATTAATGTTTGTCGCCGTTCGCTGCCCTGTCTGTGACATGAAACCCCGTTTACCCCGTATTTTGGCTCGCTACGTTCTTCTGTTCGCCTGCCTTCCCTGGGTCACAACAATAAGTTTGAAACTATGCAAATGCAGATTTAACATTTCTGTTAATATTCATTTCCATACACAAATTAAAGTTTATCTTACGATTACTGCATTTTCTTTTTAATGATAACCGCAGGTTTCCGCCTATACTTTAGCAAAAAACAACGCAAAATCATACCCATTAACTGATAGTCTCCCTGCACTTCATATAGAAAATTTTAAACCTCGTTTCTCATGATTTATTGGGCTAATAACACTAACCTTGATGGCACTTCCAGAGTGTAACCATGGGTGCATTCGACTTTGTGTAGCCACTTATGGCAATGGCTTAATGCAATGCATTCTGGTCCGGACACAATGCATCATGGTTAGATTTTTTTGTCCAGCACTGCAAAACATCGTCATGCATCTACCACGAGAGCAAGACCTCAGAGCAAGACGACTTAAGACAGATCATGCAGCACCTCTGAAAAAACTGGAACCGCCTTTGTGACAACACAACTTTGCCCTTATTGGCTGAAGAACATGACGTTTGTATGGCATCTGTATCCCAGGAAGTTCCGATGCGTTATCTGCTATTTCTCCAGAACATCACGTAAAGCAGTGAGAACTGGTTTTCAGTTCATTTACCTGGTAAAATAAAGCTTAAATAAATTACATAAATACTCTAATAGAACACGTAAATTAGTGGTTTATTTATTGTTAGTTACTGTAATGTTGCGCTGCTTTATTTGTTTGTTAACTTCATTACAATATCATATAACTGGAGTGCTTGAGGTCTGCTGAATACCTGTAGTCAGGCCAACTGTAAATCAAATGGGATGTGGGGTATATACGTACAGGTATACAGTAGCGGCATTGGTACAACATACAACACTGATGGAGGGGGGGTTTTCATAATACTTCTCATAAGAGAGAGGATAGAGCAAAAGGGGGGGATGCAATATGTATGTAAACTATAAAGAATACAGCAGCAGTAAGCACATAGCCTTGTTGTAATATTTGTTTGCTAACAATCAGGCCAGCAGCCAGTTACAAAGATTATAAGTTTGAACCCCCTCACAATTTGCTTCCCTCCCCCTGGTTGTTGAAGGATGGGAGGAGTCTTCACTATGATGGAGATTTTCTGGGTGCAATGTTTAAGGAAAATGTCCTTGATGCAGGGGAGAGAGGTCTTGATTTTTTTTTTCCATTGTGTGCACTATCCTCTACAGAGACTTGTGGTTTTGGGCATTGTAATTCCTAAATCAGATAGGCAGTTAGTCAAAATACCCTCTTTGGTAGCCCTATAGAACAGGGTGAAGATGAGGGATGGCTTTAGCAAGTAGAAATGCTGTGCCTTCTTGACTAGGGTAGTGGTGTTTAGAGTTCAGTGGTCTCATGTATAACGATGTGTGTAGAATTCACACTAAAACATGGTGTACGGACAAAACTAGAAATGTGCGTAAGCAAGAAAAAATTCAGATGCATAAAACTGTGCATGAGCGAGTGTGAAGTGGAGGTCATGTTAACAGAAATCGAGAAAAGAAAAGTGATATTATTTGGTGGTTTAAGTAGTGGCATCAGCAATAAACGAAAGTTGGCAGAGTGCCACAGCGTGACGGAGTGAGTTAAAAGTGTTGGTCAGCACACAGCTCCAAAAGGATTGCTCTTAGAAATCTGAATTGACTTAGAAGCCAGTCGTCATCATGGGCCAAGAAATCACCATGATCCCCGAATATGCGCTCTCTTCTAAATCTTCCAGTAGCTATGTCTTCCAATAATGCAAGAGCTGCCATGGTAGTTGTAATAGTTCGGTCATTTTCTGCACTGTTTTATTGTAACAAATTGATGAAAAATCAGGTGCCGTACATTTGTAAACAACAATTAATTAATGTCGGTGTACTGGATAAAGTCAGCGCCATGACTGTGAGTTTAAAAAGGGAAACCGCAGCAGCGATGACTTGCTACTGAGTGCCGTCTGTTTATAAAACCGAGCAGAAACGTGCGTACGCCATGTCTGGAGCTGCCGTGAGAATGTGCGTAGAGGTACGCCAAGTTTCGTTTTTATACATCTCGATGTGAGCGTGGAAACAGACGTATGCAACATTTTCGTGAGTACGCACCGTTTATACATGAGGCCCCAGGTGAGGTGTTCTGCCACGTGCACTCCAAGAAATTTGGTGCTCCTAACTTTGTCCACTGCACATACCTCGATGTATAATGGGGAGTGGGCAGCCTTGTCTTTCCTGAAGTAGATGATCTCTTTCACCTTGTCCACATTGACAGACATTGTTTTCCTTGCACCAGTCCATGAGCTGCTCAACCTTCAGTCATTATTGCTGACTTATTATTGTTGTTGATGCGATCCTCTACAGACATTTCATCAGTGAATTTGATTATGGTATTTGAGGTTTTTTGAGTCAGCAGAATGAACAGAAGTGGGCTGAGCACACAGCCTTGGCAAGCAACGGTGCTCAGCATTACGTGCTGGAGATGACGTTACCTAAGCCAAATGTCTGGGTTCTCTCAGTCAGGATGTCCAAAATCTAGTGGGGATGTTGAAATCCAGTAGCTTGAGCTTCTCTGTCAACTTCGGACAGATGATATTAAATGCTGAACTGAAGTCAACAGACAGCATTCATACTGAATAGTTCTTTATATTCAGGTAGGATACGGCCAGATGTAGAGCCGAGGATAAGGCATCCGTAGTGGAATGGCAGGGAGGGTAGGCAATCTGGAAAGGGTTGTATGAAGTTGGAAGTGCAGGTTTCATGTGCCCCATGACTAGCCTTTTGAAGCACTTCATGATAACTGGTGTGAGTACAGCAACGTGATTGTTGTTGAGGGAAGAGGTGTCACGCTCCTGTCACACCCCCTACGCAAAATACACCAGCTAATCAACAGAGATCGGTTACACCTGCAGAAGCGGCCATAAAATAGTTTACTTCACGTTACTCTAACACGAGGTGTTGTTGTTCCAATGTGATTTACCGAGCATTTTTCCTTTGTCCTCCGTGCAGCCTTGATCCGACCCCCCTGTTGTGCTCCTATTTCTTTCCCGCTTCCCTAGATCCCAGCCGTGTGTTACCTTCTGCCATGTCACATTCATCAGACTGACTTCCCCGGCTTTCCTGACTGCTCCGGCCTGTGCACTCCGTGACCCCGACTCCACTTCAGCTTGTCCTTTCTGTTTCTGGTTGCCTGTGTTCAAATAAATCTTCCTGGCTTCTGAACCCCACGCCTTCTAGTGTGTTCTGTTTCGTGACAAGAGGCCATTGACATCTCTAGCACAGATATGATAGTGCTCAGGGAAATGTTGAAGATGTCTGTGAAGGCATCAGTCAGCAAGTTTGCGCAGACAAAGTATGCTGTCCTCCGGGAGGGGGAAGATCTTCATAGCAGGTATGTCATGTAGAAGTCATTCAGTACTGTATTAAGACGAACTCACAGGTGGCAACGCAATTGCCCACGTCGCCCACGTAGCATAGAATTAAAGAAAATTGTTGAATGTCCTCCTGTTACTGTAATGATTTGGGAAGTTGTAATCATTATATACATAATTTTCCCCTTTGCCGTGTCTCTTGCTCCTCTGGTGTAAGGGGTCGGCTCTGGATATGCGGGGTGCGGTCGCATCTCCTCTGTCTGTGTGGAAGGGAGTGCGGCATTGCCCCTGAACGATGATGTCAAGGGTAAATGATAAACGGACATACTCATCGAACGTCCACGTTGCTCCTCGACATGCTAATTCCATCCTTAATTCTGGACGGAGAGTGCGATCGTAAATAGTTTGAAGACTATTGTGAAAACTCAGCAGCTGACCGACTCCCCTGACATAGGTCGATGATGTTCTGTCCCACTGCTGGATGATCAACAACTTCTTTAAACACACTTTGGAATTTGCTTGATAAGAGGAGCAGGGAACTGTTTTGTCCCCAAAGAGCAGTAGACTAAGTGAGGGCTTTCCCAGAGAGCAGGGACATTACAAAATGCACCAGCCCTCATCAGTGGGGAAATGTTCTAGCTGATGCTCTATATAAAGCCCACCCTGCATTAAAAAAAATCTGGCAGTGTTCAGGATTCCCATCATACCTGTTTGGCAGGGCCACTGGTACGGAAGGACATGGGGGAGAAGAAGGTAGTAGAACTGCTGCTGCACCTGACAGCTGGAGAGTCCTGACCGCATCTGTCATGTGGGTGATCTGTGCATGCTGGAGTTGATCCTGGACATCTTGAGGATCCATGTAGGAGGTGAGGTATTCTGTTGAGCTACACAATACACAGACAGAGGATTCGGCGCAACCAGGTTTATTTAGAAAGATCACAGGGGAAGTCGAAAGGCATAACCAGGTGTGTGAGGGCTGGATGAAAAGCATCATCTCTGGACCTGTTTGACATGTATGCAAACTGAAATGGGTCGCGGGAGGGGAGGAGGATGGACTTGATGTTTTCTATGACCAGTCGCTCAAAGCACTTCATAATGATGGATGTCAGTGCAACAGGCCGATAATCATTATAGCTGGAAGGATGGGGCTTTTTTGGATTTGGCATTATTGTGGAGGTTTTGAAACATGTGTGAACAGTCGCTTGGCTCAGGAAGATATCTGTGAGGACATCCTTGAGCTCTTCTGCACAGTCCTTTAGAACACGACCAGGTATGTTATCCAGATCAGCTGCCTTGCGTGGGTTTATTCTGGAGAGAGTCTTTCTCACACTGGCTGTAGACAGGCACACAGCCTGCTCTCCATGGGGAGGGGTGGTCTTCTGTGCTGGTGTACTGTTCTGTGTTTCAAAGCAACAAAAGAAGTCATTGAGATTGTTCAGCTAAGAGATGTCACTATCACAAGTCCGGGGAGGTGGTTTGTAGTCCATGAGTGTCTGAATGCCCCTGACACAGGCTTGTGATGTGGTCTCAGTTTGTGTTGGCTCCAGTGCTTTGCCACAAGTGGTATGAATTTCTGTTGTTGTGGAAATCACCTTAGATTCTTTGCTTATATGCAGTCATCCACCGGCTTACATCTTATCGAGTAATGTCTGATCATACTTACGATCCCAATCGATCAGGTACTGGAGTCTCCCTTGATGGCGTTGGGAGTCTAGGAGAGCTCGTATTGCGTAAGCGTCTCCACCCAAAAGCAGCAGGCCTGGTGGGGCAGAACCATTAATATTAAATGCAAAGGAACTATTTAATGATTTTTTTAATTGCAAATAGCTTTCACATTTAAAAAATGAAAGAACGAATGATACACAAATTGAAAAGACTCAGTGCATATTCAAAACTGTGGTTTTGATCATCACAAAAAAATCAATTCACTGAGATTTATTCACCTCAGATGACTAAACAAATAACTTGCCTGCACTAATGTGAAGGGTGATACTGAGATCTGGACTGCAGTAAATAGGCCAGGTCAGGCACAAACACAGTGGTTTTGATGCGCAAGATGGTTTTGATATGCTGGTGAGTTACTTAGTCTTGTCCTCACGTGGTTCTTGTTAAAGTTTATAACTAAGGATGTCTTCTCTATGTCGAGCCAAACAAGCTCAGCATTTTCTTAGGAAATGTTCGAATCTATTGGAACCTGCCTTTTATCCAGCTGGCAGTAAAAATTGACAAGAGGGAGCTGTTGGTGCCAACTGCAACACTCAGCGTCACACTGCAGCTCAATAAGCTCCAGTTGCAGGTGGTCTGGAGCGTCATCAGGGTCCATAGAGAAAGGAGAGGAAGAAAGTGTGATCTCCTTTTCAATAGCTGCAAAATCCTGCAAGCACTGTTGAAACTCCTCAGCCAGAGATGAGATGTCTGCTGTTTACCTCCTCATTTGTGCACTGATATTGTTCCGTGAAAAACTGGTCGTTATTTCCTGCAGTGCAGGGAAATGTGTGGTATTAGGCTGGTTTCTGACAGGTGCCTTTGGAAAATCACCAAAGTATGTTGTTCCAGATGTACGACTTAAATTTGTATTACCACACACTAACAGCCATGCCTATATGTGGATAAGGTGTGCTCTCTGAAGGTGAATATGTCATGTAATGTCAAGTGTAACATCTGTTGGGATGCAACCCAAAACACCCACACCGTATACTGATGTGAGTGAGTAACATGCATTGTATTAAATAATTGCTAATTAATTAATACATATGGTATGAGGTGTGAGCTGCTAGGCTGGTATGACATGTTTGGTATCAAACTGATGGAAAATCACTCTTGATTCTAAATCCGGTCAGGGGTTACCATAAAAGTGTATGTATCAGAAGTTACACCAGCCTAATGAAAATCAAGTAAAGTGGAATCAGTCTGGCCATAAATTCCAAAAGGACTGATACAGACCCCTTCCAAAAGCCCGCCAAAGGTCCAGCCATTGGTCCAGGAGTCAAATTCCTGGTCATCCCCATGCATGAATGTTAGACCATAAAACCCTGGCACCTCAGAACAAAGCCAGGAGAGAAGAGAGGAGAGGAGAGGAAAGGAGAGGAGGGGAGAGGGAAGCGGCGAGAAAGACCATCAGCCCGAAGAAAGACCATCAGCCCGAGGAGAAGAGAAGCCCAGAAGAAGCCCTCCTGAAGCCTGGTTGGTGAAGGCCCAGCTGCACAGAAAACTGTAACCCAGACAAAGCTTCCCAAGAAGAAAGAATCAAAGGGGTTCCACTCCAAAACTGCTCCCACACCGCGTCATCCTGAAGTGCCGACATCCCAGCTGCTCATCAGCCTCTGCAGCCAACTGCCAAGACCCCCCCCTCTTTCTGCAACCAAGTAAACCAACTTCCTCTTATTCTAACAACCTAAGCTGTTCTGTTAACCTGCTGCATGACTTTAAGGTCGGGTTTCTACAAACTGCTTGCTTTGCAGAACAGTATTTCCCTTTTACAGTTACTCATTTAAATCCGGTCATTGCATTTTCATAATTACATTGTTTGTTGCCATTCCGTCATTTTGTGTTGTTGTTTATGTTACGTGTAATGTCTGTCTTATGTTAGGAATAAATGCATGTCTTTTACACACCTTCAGCCTCCGTTCATTGAGTGCTGACAATAGTCCCTGCCTCTGTGTGATCTACAGTAGCTACTACGCTCTGAAATTTCAAACTCGCCTAAAAGATCGCAAGACTCTTCGCTACCAACCGTTTACATTACCTGGTGATGTAGTTCGCTGGACGAGCCTTCTAACCCCGTTTACGTCTCACATTAACGGACTCACGGGGATACAGCAATTAAGTTTGGAGAAGCCGAACATTCTGCATAACAATTTGTTAATAATCAGCATTAAATAATAGTTAATTAAATTTTAATTAATGTCAAAACATATTGGTGGAGATATTAAAATTACCTGAGCTAATAATTCCTACATTTCTATGACTTCCGGGTCGCTGCTTGTGCGGTCGACCGGTTGACTTGTAAAGCGGCTGTTTGATTTCTATGCAACACTGCTTTACGTGCTTCAAATTGCCCCTCGGGTCAAATAAAGTTCTGATTGATTGATTGATTGACTGCGAAATACCAAATCGATCCACAAGTTCACGCTGAAAAGCTCCTGTGGCTAAAAACCCGAGAGTAGACAGAACTTGTAATGGGACAGGTATGGTGCAATTCCTCATCGTCTGCCTTTGTAAAGTTGGCCCCAGTTCAGCACACAGCTCCAAGAGGATAACTCTGGGAAATCTAAAGTGACTTAGAAGCCAGTCATCATCATGGGCCAGGAAATCAGTATGATCCCTGAATAAGCGATCTCTTCTAATTCTTCCATATGCAATGTCTTCTAGTAACGCAACAACAGCCATGGTAGTTGCAATCGTTCGGTCATATTCTGCACCATTTTATTGTTAAAAACTCAGGTGTGGGAGGAGTTTGGTAAAGCCATGGAGAATGATTTCCAGATGGCTTCAAGGAGATACTGGTCCACCATTCGATGGTTCAGGGCGGGAAATCAATGCAGCATCAAAAGTATTTAGGGTGAGGATGAGGCACTGCTCACCTCAGCTTGGGACATTGTGGGTTGGTGGAAGGAATACCTTGAAGACCTCCTCAATCCCACTGACACACCTTCTAATGAGGAAGTAGAGACTGGGGACATGGGGGTGGACTCCCCTATCTCTGGGTCAGGGGTTGCTGAGGTGGTTAAAAAGCTCCTTGGTGGCTCTATACTCTCGGCAGGGTCCTGGAAGGTGCGTGGGAGTTTGCCCAAACAGTCTACATGTGCTTTGTGGACTTGGAATAGGCATTTAACTGTGTCCCTTAGGGAGTGCTCCGGGAGTATAGGGTGCTGGGCTTCCTCAAAAGGGCTGTTCGGTCCTTGTACGACCAGTGTCAGAGCTTGGACTGCAGTGTTGGCAGTAAGTCGGACTTGTTTCCAGTGAGGGTTGGACTCTGCCAGGGCTGCCCATTGTCACTGATTCTGTTCATAACTTTTATGGACAGAATTTTTAGGCGCAGCCAGGGCATTGAGGGTGTCTGGGTTAGTGACTTCAGGATTAGGTTTCTGTTTTTTGCAGATGTGGTTTTGTTGGCTTCATCGGACCGTGACCTTCGGCTCTCGCTGGAGCAGGTTGCTGCTAAGTGTGAAGCCGCTGGGATGATAATCAGCACCTCCAAATCTGAGAGCATGGTCCTCAGCCAGGTGGAGTGCTCTTTCCGGGTTGGGAGTCCTTCCCCAAGTGGAGGAGTTTACTGTAAGTATTTCGGGGTCTTGTTCACAAGTGAGGGAAGGGCTCTCGATTTACCAGTCGATCTACGTTCCTACCCTCACCTATGGTGGGTAGTGACCAAAAGAACGCCGTCGCGAATACAAGTGGCCAAAATGAGTTTCCTCAGCAGGTTAGCTGGACTCTTCCTTAGAGATAGGGTAAGAAGCTCAGTCATTCAGGAGGGCCGCTGCTCCTCCGCATCGAGGGGAGCCAGATGAGGTGGCTTGGGCATCTGATTAGGGTGCCTCCTGGACACCTCCCTGTTGAGGTGTTTCGGACATGTCCCACAGGAAAGACCCAGGACATGCTAGAGAGACTATGTCTCTCGGCTAGCCTGGGAATGCCTCGGGATTACCCCAGAGGAGATGGACGAAGTGGCCAGGGAGAGGAAAGTCTGTGTTTCCCTGCTTAGGCTGCTGCCCTCGTGACCCGACCCGGAAAAGTTGTAGGAGATGGATGGATGACTTGTCACTGTATCTGATTTAGTCTTTCAGTGTATTATAAGTGACTTGTGTAGCTTACTATTTCATTCAGCATCAGTCTCACTCTCATCAACAGACTGCAGGCAAAGCCTCTTCAGGTTGCTTTCACGTGCCATGGACACAAGCTGGCTTGCCAACTTATTGAACCCTTTGATGGCCTGCTTGTCCACATCAATCTTAAGAAGTACTGATGCTTCTTCACACAGCTGAAACAAAACATGCAGATTAAATGAATTCTATACCTCAGTTTCTTTTATACCTCTGTACTTTCTGGAGGCACCTTCGAATGATGTTCAAATTGGGCCTCATCTTTTGGTACTCCTGCTTCATTGCTGCAATATGGTGGTTATAACTCCTTTGGTCCTCCCCATCATTCATTACATCAGTTTGCTAAATAATAGACAATTTACAATAGACAATACAATTAGGACTGAACTAAAACCATCAGCTTTGATTAGTACACAGATATAAAATATCCAGCCTTGAAAAAGGTTGAGAACCCCTGATTTACAGAGTCTATAGCTAAATTGTAAACTATTCTATTAAATTATCAAATAAATTTTTGCAGAAACATTTATTACCATTAACACTTTTGAGGAAGAAAACTTGCCATTTTTTTCTTCAAAAGGACACAGGGCTGAACATCTGACAATCTCTTTCTCCCTGTGTTTGGTGCAGAGTATTTTTATCCTGCCCTGATCATCCACTCCTACCGTGTGCCACGCCCCCCAGGGCATGGCCCTGCCGCTGGCATCTCCTCGACGGCCTGTGGATCCCCTGTGGGCCCCTCTTCAATCGTCTGCTGGTCCCTCGCCCGCGACTCGGGTTGTCAGCACCTGAACTGGCTATGGTTATGCCCCCACTTGCCGCGGCTACGGCTTCCCTCTCCCCTCCACCACAATGCCCTTCGACTCCTTCCTCACCTTCCTCCTCATCCCCCTTAGCCTCTCTTCCAGTCCCGCAGAGGCCTGCTGCTCCAGCACACCCCACCTTATGCCTAATGAGGGTCCATTCAGCTCCCCATTGCCCCTTGCCCTTAGCTCCCTTGCCCCCTGTGTTTATGCCCCATCCTGTTCCACCGTTGTTCCCTCCAAGTACCATTGTACCCCTGTGTTCACTCCCCACTTCTGCTTCTACATCGTTCCCCTCTAGTTCCTTCGTGCCCTCTATGTTTGCTCCTCGTCCTTCCATGCCTGTGTTCCCCTCCTTCCCGTCTTTCTGTGCCTACAGTACATCCCCTGCTAGTCCCTATGTGCCTCCTGTGGGTGTGCCCCCTGGTGTGGTCTCTCCGTTGTCACTTTTAGTGTCCCCGGGTCCCATGTTTCCTTTTTTGGTGCCCCTGTGTGTGTCTGCGTTCCCTGTGGTTTGTCGTCTGTTGTCTGAGTTAGTCTCTTTGTGCCAGTTCTGTGTGTCCGTGTTGTTCCCCGTTGTGCATTGATGTTGTTACTTTTGTCTCCCCAGGTGCCATTGTGTTTCCGGTCCCTGTCGCTTCGCTCCCCTTAAGCATGCCCCAATCGTCCGCTCCTTCTGTGTGCCATACCCCCTCGTTAACCCTTTGTGGATTCCCTGTGTTTACCAGCTGTTTCTGATTGTTGTCATTAGTCCATTGTATTTAGTTTGCCTTTCCGTATGTTTCCCCTGTCCGGTCATTGTAATGTCAGCCTGTGTTTTGCCTGTTCCCTTTGTTGCCACTTCCATTAAACCCTGTATTTGCCTTGACTCTTGGTGTTCTGCGCTTTTGCTTACGCTCCGAGTGCCATCAAGCGGGACAATTTTTATCTCGTCCACGTTCACCAGTGCCTTTCTTTCCTTTTTGAACTTGTTTTTTAAAGATTCATGCAATGCATCCCAGAAAAAATCTAAATTCACTTCAGAATTTCCAAATGGATATTTACATATTAGTTAGTTAGGTCAGTTGCAACATAAAGACAACTAGAATGGTGGGCAGTCAGTCAATTAAAGATAGTGATAACTATTTAAAAAAACTGATTTGCATATCTAACTCAACATTCATAGTACCCGGCTTGCAAGTCAGTGAGACAATACTTACATATCCAGATCCATAGCTTTCCTTCTGAAAAGGAAAACTTAGCAGGACAGACTTTAGAAGTTGGACATACTACACATGAGATGGATACCTAGAAGTTTTAAAAAGGTCTGAAAATGTGTATTTTCAGGGACGGAGCTAAAGGGGTGGCAATTGCCACCCTGCTGGAACTGGTAAACATTAAAATATACCAATGAGGAGATCAGACAAAGATTTGAGCGGAAAACTGTAATTTCCGAGTGTCCCTGAATGCATCCCAACGCAGCAGTACCCTATGTGTGCTACTTACTGACATGTCATTGGCTAAAAGCTCTGGCAGTGGCACGCGTTCCTACATGATCCCGCGGTATTGATAACAGCAGGAGTTAAGCAGGTATTTAGAACATATTACACTGTATTACCTTCCTAATGAGAAGTGGTCACACACTTGCAGTACATAAAAAATAGCAGCATGAAAGCGCTGCACACTGTCTGCTCCATGTCCTGTTAGCCACAAGCCCTGCTCGCACTGATATTGATCATCTTTTAGCCAGCGTCTTTGTATGTATGTATGTTGCACAGGCTGAATTATAATGTTGATTTATTCTTTTAGCAAAGCTAGTCATTGCTTGAAGTCTGTGTGGTAAGTGTATATGTGGAGAACCAGTCATTAGTTTCCCACTACATGTAAGCAGGCTATGGTTGTCTTATTAAAGCTTTGAATCATTCAGGCTTGGTCTTTATGATTAGTGTTTATAATTTTGTAAATGTTTATGTTTATTCAACAAACATTTACAAACTCATTGTTTATTATAAGTGTGTACAAGAAAAAAAAAATCCTTCATTTGTCATATTTATTTGGACCCCTGTGAGAAACCCTTGCTCACCATTTGGCCACCCCTTAAATAAAAATCTAGCTCTGCCTCTGTGTATTTTGTCACCAGGATTCACTGTGGCACACAGATCTGACACTCGATTAACAAGTAAACTTGTTTTACAGGCATATAACATGCAAGCGCAGTATATAAGAAGATATCAGTTTTATAAGTTTTGTCAGGAATTTCAGTAAACTAAACACACACACATACAGGTATATAGTGTTTAACAGCACAACCTGAATCCACAGTGGTTTATGGGGACACCACTTTCCCACTGACTTAACACAGAACTAACACCAAAACATTTTATTTGGTGTAAATAAGATACATCACACTTCAACTTTAAGTTAAGGTCACAAAGACTTTAAACACCTGACAATTCACAGGCTTACAGGTACACACTGTTTTTAGTGTTTACCAGGACATTTGGGATTATAAAGTTAGTTGATTTACAATACACAAATTTTACCATTATCTGGTATATGAGGACTGACAGGGTTTAAGACCCTATACATATAGTACATAATCAGTCACTTTTACACAAGGTCTGTTTCCAAACCTTAGCTTAAACTGGATTATAAAATCATAGAACTGGTATCAGAGTACTGCACAGGTACACTTTTAGAAGCTTGCAATGTATCCAACCCGATTGAACTTGATTCCATATATTATATCTGAGCAAAGTTTTTTTAAAAAAACACATACATTACTTTACAATGAAACATACAACTTTCTAAATTTGTTGTTTTACCTATAATTTAAAAGATTTCTATTACCTTCAGTTTCATCTAGATTTTCCATTTTCCAGTGCCAGAAGGAGCTTTGAG
This sequence comes from Mormyrus proboscirostris, assembly GCA_026779585.1. Classification (NCBI taxonomy): domain Eukaryota; kingdom Metazoa; phylum Chordata; class Actinopteri; order Osteoglossiformes; family Mormyridae; genus Mormyrus; species Mormyrus proboscirostris. The sequence goes on from JAODKF010006603.1 coordinate 14,895, forward strand.
ATCTTGGTTAGGTGTACAGTATGGTAGCTTCAGGAAGCTGAAAAAACACTCTGTGCACTCTAATGTTATGACCGAAAATGTCTGCCAGTTGGTCCGTTTCATTATTTATTAAGTTCAGTATCTGTGATGGTGTTGCAACTTGCTTGTGCAACTGTGTAGATCTTAAGTACTGTAGTCTGACTGCTTTGCCCCACACTCAGTTGCAAACTTTTTCATGCAATCGTGCCCTCTGTAGTGGCCCAGACACTTTGGAATAGCAAACAAATACTGATTTTTTATAAAGGACTCCACGTACCTTTCTGTTCTCGACTAGTAGCTCCAGGGCCTTCGGGTCATCTGGAGTCAACAACACATGCAGCATTTAACATCAAAATGATACGGAACAATCTCAAATGATGCATAATCCAAATGTCAGATATCCAGTAATTTACTCAAGTCTTAAGCATATGACAAATACTGCTATATAAACCAATTAGGACATCCATGAATACTTCACAAATGAAAGGCCAGCTAATGTACTTTAATTTGTGAAGTATTCATGGATGTCCTACACAGTTGCACAAGCAAGTTGCAACAACATCACAGATACTGAACTTAAAAAATAATGAAAAAAATGTCTTTTTTTAAATTCAGGTCCTACCCACCCTGCCCCCTGGCTCGCCTGTTCATCCCCTGGCTGTAGCTCGGTGGCTGCTTGTGGGTCCTGCGGATCCAGCTTGGCTGTCGCCTCCGGGTCCCCCTCTGGTGCCTAGTTGCCCGCCTGCGGTCCCTCCGACGGCGCCGCGTTGGATGCCTCCGGGTCCCCTTGCTCTGGCTTGGCGTCGGACAGCGCCTCCGGCTGCACCACTGCCTGCCGCGGCTTCCCCCTCCTGCCTGTGCCAGTGTCCCCTTCCTGCTCCCTTCTCTGTCTGTCTCCTTGCCCCCTTCGTGGTCCCCTCCTTCTCCTTGTCGCCTGCGGCCCCTCTGGCTGCCTTCCCTCACCCGCCTGGGTTCTCTCGGGCTCCCCTTTGTCCCCAGACCTTTCCTGTCTGGCCTCCCTTGTCTGCTCCTCATCTCTTTGTCCTTCCTGTCTCTGCTCCTCGTCTTCCTGTCGTGCTTCTGTTCACTCCTGGCGCTTTTGTTCCGCCGGTCTGTATTTCCCTTGTGTCTCCTTTTCTGACCTGTCTGTCCGCGTTTCCCATTCTGTGTTAGGTCTTGTCCTGGTTCCTGTCTTTGTGCGTGTTCTGTGTTTCCGTCCTGTTTCCGGTGTCCTGTTGATGGTCTTGTTTTGTCTTCCAGGTCCCGTCTACCCGGTCTCTTCTCCTCCATCGCCTCCCCGCCGTATGCTCCCCAGTCCGCCAGTTTGCCTCAATAAACCCCCTTTCCCTGCATGAATGGCTCGCTCGCTTCCTTCCCCACTCACCTGCCAACCTGTGTCAAAACACCAGGCAGACGAGGAGGCAGGAAAGCAGGATTTAATTTGGGGAACGACAGGGCAAACGGCAACGAACATTACATCAATGACAGATCTGGGGAAGCTACCTACATTTACATTTACATTTACATTTACAGCATTTGGCAGACGCCCTTAGCCAGAGCGACTTACATAAGTGCTTAAGACTC
>JAODKF010006604.1:0-16437 GCA_026779585.1 Mormyrus proboscirostris
ATTTAAAAAAAAAAAAAAAAACACAACTGAATTGGTCTTATCTTGCCTTACATGTATGGGCATGTGAGATTCCTGACAAAGTCAAAAAGCCTTGATGCAGTACACAAATGTATGTGGTGCTTTTATGCATTTTAAACTTAAAAACAGGTAAATGCCAACCCAAATACCAGAGCTGTTATAATCTTGACCAAAGCATTTATAATTTTGTGTGTTTTTTTTTTTTTTTACATTTAATTTAAATAGAAGTTCCTGACAAAGTCAAAAAGTCTTGATACAGTATACACATATGTGGTGCTTTTATGCATTGTAAACTTACTATTTACTATTGTAAACAGATCACAATGACAAGGTTAAGCTGCACTTCTGGTCCTTGAATAGTTTTATTAGGCTATTATTTTGTTAAAGGATGTGCAGTTATACCTAATTGACACGTGGACTGTATGGTTGTTTACAATGTGCTATTTGCCTGACTTGCTCATCGCTTTGGACAAATGCATTAACTGAATGTAAATACAAATATAAAGTGAATTGTGAACAAAGAGCATGATTTTTCACCAGCTAAAACTCATTACAGAATTTAATGTTGTTGGTTAAGATATCAAAGTACAAAACATCCAAGGTAGAAAATAGGGTGGCATGATATTACATCACAATATAATTGTGCTATGTGCGAGTGTGCAATAATCACCAGGGATGTAAAATTTTCAGGACAATTACTTACTCCCACACTTTGATAAGCAGATTAGTAATATGCATAAAATATTAATTAGATGCATACTGTCATGCCCAATAGCTAGTAATCTGTATAAGTTCAGTGTATACTTATGTTTATTAAATTCTGTTAGTGGAGCACGCTGTCATGACCAGCTCGTCCGATCCTCGTGTGTGCCATGCTCCCTCATTACCTACGTGTGCTACCCCGATTGTGATCACCTGTGTCCTGTTAATTTCTGCCTATCCTGTGTATTTAGTCCACGTCCTCCTGAGTCTCTTGCATCGGTCATTGATGTAATGTTGCGTGTCTGTTACCCTGCCCCAGTAAAAACCCTCGTTACCTGGTCTCCTGCCTGCCTGCTTGCTTTATTGCTCGCCTGCTCGTCCAACGTATCGTGACAGAATGACCGACCCAGCACAAAGCAGCAGTCCGAGCACAACCGACAATCGGGCTGCTGCAAGACTTTGTGTATTGGTGATCCCAGCCCGAGGTCCAGGAGGATCCCACAGCCCTGGAGCTGGCCAACTAGGGCACGGACCTCCTGTCAGCGGAGCACCTAGCTGGACAGGAGTATCCGCTGACAAAAGCCCGGAATTGCCTCCGTCGCCTGCTCCACTGGCTCACCCAGCGACGGGAAGAAAACATCGCACGGAGCATGGACGAGGCATTGGGGCCGGCGCCGCCTTCCGCCGCGAGCGATCGGGACGGGAAGCAGGGGAGAGATCGAGAGCAGCCGGAAGAAGCTCCGTCGCTCTTCCTGGGAGCCTGCTCTCTCTCCCCCGCCTGGAAGCTGGTCAGTGAAATGAGGGAGCTCCCCGCTGGCCTGGTGAGACCCCACTGTGGACAAGCCGCCGCTAGAAGCATGCCATCACCGGCTAGCGCGCATTGCCGGTAAATGAATCAGCCTGGTGAGGGACGCCATTCCCCGTGTTGCCCGGGCTCTTAAAGGGGCACCGTCCTGGGTAAGGACATGCGCTCGGGCAATCCTGCCCGAGGTTCCGGACCTTCATGTGCCGGTCCTAGTGGCTGCCCCTCCTGACGCTGCCACACCTGAGCCCGAGGCGCCCCCTGCTGGTCCCACGCCTGTCCTGCCTATCTCTTCGGCTCCACCTACTGCTGCCGCTCTGCCCGCAGCCCCACCCCTGCTGGCCACAGAACCCAGGTGCCCCCTGCTGGTTGCATGCCCGCAGTGCCCCCTGTTGGCCGCATGCCTGAGCCTGGCTCTTCGGTCGGGCCCGGGTCCCGCCCACCCTACCCTGGCTCACCCTCGCGCGCCTTGGCTGGGGCTCTGGGGCCGCCTGCGGTTCCTGTGGCTCAGGGTCCCCGATCACCTTCGGGTCCCCCCCGGTACCTCGGTGCCAGTCCTTGGCATCGCCTCCGGTGCCATGTCGGCCGCCTCCGGGCCACCCTGCTCCGCCTGGGCGTCGGACGGCGCCTTCCCGGGCTCCGGCTGCACCGTCGCCAGTGGCGGCTTCCCCCTCCTGCCCGCCTGCGCCGCTGTTCCCTCCTGCTCCCTCTGTGTCCCCTCCGTCTTTCCCTCATCCCGTTCCCTTGGCCCCTGTGTCACCCCCTACGCCTCCCTTCTCCTTCTCCCTCTCCCCTGCGGCCCCTCTGGCCACCGCCCGTCGCCCCTCTGGGCTTCCTCGGACTCCTCTTTGCCCTCCGTCCCTGCATGTTTGGTCTCCCCCGTCTACTCCTCGTCCCTTCGTCCCGCCTGTAATCACATCATATTTGTGGACACTGATTGCGTTTGTTGACACATCTTGGGGCACCACCACCAACTTATTTGACACTGCATTGGTAAATAAGTTCTGTTTGACTATAGTTAATTTCAGGTAAATTTCCTCTCCTTTTTTATTTTATCGAAAGTTCAAAAAAAATCATTATGTGAACTTGTGCTACCCTAGTAGAAGAAACAGAAAGGAACAAAGATTTTAACTTGATAATCTGTCTGGCAAATGCCCTGATGGTAGTATGTGATTTCACTTTAATTCGTAACAGTAGATATGGTTTTTATGAGTTGCTATTTGACAGTTTAAAATGAGTTAAAGCTGATGCCTCATGCATCCCAGGACATACTTTTTGTATCGAGCTGTGCGCGGTACTTGGTGAAGCCCTTGAGTCTTACACGCTCCCCCAGCAGCTGCAGGAACTCTTCTAAGGCTGGTCCTGCTGCTTCATTGTTGTACATCTCCTCCTCGCTGCCCTGCCCAGCCAGGCAGTACATCACCCCAACCTTTAGCTGGAAGTTAAGCTGCAGGCAAACAGAAAGAGCATCAGTGGAGGGTGCTACATTGTAATTGTGATGTGTACAAAATGAGCCTCAACAAAGTGTAATACAAATGTAGAATATTCTGGTACACTTCACTGAAGTGTGTGAGATCCACTAGGAAGTAAACATACCCCCTGCTCATCCAGCTTCATCAGCTGCTCGGTGACCTTAGGTGTGTTAAGAGCCAGTCGCAGGCAGTGGGTGTTCATCTCCGGTACTAGGTACTCCAGAACCTCCTTCAAAGGTAAGCCTCGTGGCATACCATGCTTGGAGGACGAGGGCACGGCATCTTCAAGGATGGACCCCCGTAATGTTGTCAACTGCAAAGCAATAGAGAGAAAGGCAAGCATTTGATTAATATGAGGACTTGTTACACTAAGATATATGCTTAACCTGATCAGGACCATGCAGGTTAAAAAGAAAAACATGTTTTTCTGCACTTGAAAACAGCAGCCTTTATTGGAACAACCATATAAGCTTTAGGCAGATATATATGCATACAGGTTTCCTTCGACTTGCGTCTGGGTTTCATCCCCAAAGTGAGGACATAAATCAATCTGGACATATTTCAATCATTATAGGGGTAGAGGTCAAAAACATTGTATAACAAAAGATACATCACATGCATTTAACTGACCCTTATAGCTGCAGTATGATTGGTTTTTTTTGGTTCTTGCCACACAAGTGGTAAAATATGGCCGCTAATGCCCACTATGTCTGCTTTGAACATCTCTCGATTTTATTAAAGCTTAGTAGGATATAAGTTGATGGACAACTGTATTAAATCTCTAGCTAATATATCATATAAGGGTGGCGTTGTGGCTCAGTGGTACTTCAACCTCCAGTTGTGTGTGTGTGTGTGTGTGTGTGTGTGTGTGTGTGTCAGCTTGCATGTTCTTGGGCATGTTGCAAGGATTTACCCCAGATACTGAGTCACCTCCTGCAGTCTAAAAGCATGTTAAGTGATTTCGTGTCTCTAAATTGCCCTATGGCCTGCTATAAGCACACTGAAATCCAGTGCTGTATAATCAGATACAAAATGGATTCCAATCCATAAACGAAAATAAATTGCTGTTAAAACTTACAATTTATGATTTTTACAAAGTGATTCAACAGAAAACCAACAGTTTTCAGTTTGCTCTGCAACAAGCAGGGTTAATGAAGCCAAATATATCCAGAGAAAGCCTTCCGCTGCGAGAGCGATAAGCTGATCCACACAGCATGTTTCATAAGTGGGCCGCAGGCACTGAAACTGACTTTCAGTTCAAGTCAGAAACACCCACACTGTGAATGGCAGCAGGCTTGCTGGCTGTCAGGAGACAGGAGCAGGCGCTCAAGTAGCTCAGCAGTGGCATACCTCACTGGTACGGAAGATGATGCGGTAGTTATACTGTGGACCGTGGTCTTTGTGGTCCTCCAGCTTCTCCCTGCGAAGGCTCATGGCCACTGGTCCTAGTGTCTCATCTATCCCGAAGTAGTTCCAATGCTCTAAAATGATTAGATAGGTGAAATTTCTTTCAAACATCACTTTTTTTCTGTTTCAAAAGTACAAAGAATCATTTTACCTCAGTTTTGTAATATGTGTGACTGACTCTCACATATTTGGGAAGAGAACTCACCTCTTAAGTAGAAGTACTTCCTATAGTAACAAGAGCCCAGGTCCACATGTTCCAAAAAGTAGCGTTTCCCCCACTCATTAAACATGCCCTGATTGTCCTTGGGGGCCTCCAGGATGGCTAACGCAGCATTGGGGCAGCGGGAACTGAGCGAGGACTCAAAAGGGCTGTCCTCTCCGCTTGCAGATCCCCCACTGCCAATGCTGCCTGCCTTGGAGGGACTGATATCTCGTTCAAGCTCGCCCCCAATCTCATTGCGAAAGCAGGGACAGCTGAGCAAAAGCTCATTACTCTTGTCATCACCAGGGTCCAGGGTGGGGCTGTCCTTTAAGCTGAGCTCCTCCTGGCTGCCACAGGGAGAGCTGGATGCCCCACTTTGGACAGAGGAGGTCGATGAGGTAGTAGAGGCGGAGGCAGCTGCAGCAGCCGAAGCGCCAGTGGTCATATTCTTGCGCTTGATAGCCGCTTGTCCACTTTGAGTGGCTGAGTTCAAGTCAAAGAAGAGGCTCTGAATGTCAAAATGTGCAAAGCCCTTCTGGCAGACCCATGGCTTGGCAGGCGGGCCGCCATCCTCAGACCGGCCGTCCTCTGCGTCCGATCCGGCTCGGGAATCACAGCCATCCCCTTTAGCGCTGCGTAATTTCCGGAATATGGACTCACCTCCTGTTTCCGACTTTGATCGCTTTTTAAGGGGCTTCTCCCTCTCCTTTAAGCGACTCGAGGGGCTACCTCTCTGGACACCTATTGGTCCTTCGGGGAGGTCTAACCCCGCCAGTTTGGGTGCTACGCTAAATAACTCCCCCAGTTTTTCAGATACTGAACTACGTTGGTCTGGTAGGTCACTATGGTAACCCTTGAGCATGTCAAAAAAGCTTTCCCCGGAGCCATGCTTGTCGATAGAGGATGTGCTGCCATACTCCCTATGCATGGGGGTCCACCCCGAAAAGGACCATCCTTCAGCCCCATCTCCATCCAGCTCACTGATGGTGATGTCGCTGTTGCTTCGTTGTCGGATGCGCCGCATGCCTTTGCGAGGGGACCCGAGATAACCATCGGGGGACAGGAAGCGGTTGTCCTTTCCACGGCTAGCACTTTGCATCTTGCTCTTGAGTGTATTCTGGATGTTGCGCAGCATGGACGAGTCCTGAGGGCTGACTAAGTGGCCAAGTTTAGATGAAAGATTACTCGGTGTCCCTCCGACGGTGCTGGGGGAGTCAGTTTCCACGGTAATGTGCCACACACCTCCTCCATCCTTACGTGGAGGCCAGTCAGCCACTCGAGCCCGTACACCCATTTTCGGCACCCCAGGTGTACACCCAGACAAGTGGGCACTTTCGCTGCGAGGGGGCGGCGCCCCTCCATTGGGCAGGCGCAGGCGGCGAGTATAAAACTCATCCGTGGCGGGGACAGAACCTCCAACAGATCGTTCTGTCTGTGATCGCTTTAAGCTGGTCATGGCTCTGCTTTGCTAGGGCGATTAGTATTCAAACATGGCGGCCACCGAGGCTGCCTGCCACTCAGCCTAGATGCTGCTCCACCATAGACTGGGCTTTCAAACAGGTCAATCACGAGGCGGGGGCACCACTGAGGCTATTCAGTACTCCACTGGACCTCATGCCGGCAGACAGAAGAAATCCTTAGGAATTAACAAAAGAGAAATGTGAAAGCTTACTTCTGCAGAAAGAGTCATGATTCTGCACAGCAGACTAAACAAAAATGATTATATTTAGCTTTTTGTAGAAATGCCAGGTTTGGAACCCTGAAGATTTTTGCTAGTATTGATTGCTACCAACACTCCATGGAGAATATAGTAAGTTCATGCAAAACGCTCTTCAGTTACACAGTTAGGTTCACTGTTTCAAGTTATTTAACATGATAGCTAATACATTTTCAGTGGCTATATATTGAAACATTGATGTTCAGTTTGTTGGCACTTGAGAAATAATCACAATGTCAATGGAAATGCCATGTTCAGGTATATATTCTGCAAGATTGTATAGGGGTTTTGGCCAGGAGCAACTTCGCCACCCTAAACCCACACCTATGATAGTACAGGCCACAAGTTGGCAAACAACTACTGAAAATGATATATCTAAATCGGAAGACAGTGATCACTGTGCTGTCTAAATAATTTAGTTTTTTTTTGAAGACATTTTTTCTTCAAAACAACAAACGGAGAAAGCTGGGCCTGCCATTTCCTGGTGCAATTACAGCTAAGGGCCTTGCTCAGGGGCCCAATTGTGACCCATAAGACCCATAATTCTGCCACCCATAAGATTTGAACTGCCAACCTTCCCATCACAGGCTCAGAGCCCTAAGCCACTGAGTCACATACAGTACAGAAGAGTGGAAGACTGTCAAAACTCTAACAACAATCTAATTACTTTCATACAAGAATTTATGCAAAACAGTATAAATCAATGCTTGCCTAACTGTGAATTGACTATCGTCATGGTGTCACCAACTGTAGCTGTGTCAAAACAAATTTCCACCAGCCTTGGTCTTGTGGCAATAAATAAATATTCTGATTCTGATTGTTTATAGATTAACTATGAGAATGACAATGCAACACAATTAAGTTAATCCATCTAATATTTCCAATATAGTTACTAAGGGACTTTTATGTTATATCATTTATATTAATTTTCATGATATATTATTTTCTATAAATTTCACACCATATGTCATTCCATATCTGAAATGAGGAATGCTCCCTCCTCAACACAAAAATCCCCTGTCTCTATTAGTACAACTACTTACTGGTATCCGGGGGCATGTTCTGACTGCAAGCTACATGGGCTTTTTAAAGAAGAAATATTTCTTTCCTACATATGCCTGCATATACATACAGCCTTTTCCTTAAATGTTTATGCAGTAGGGGGGCCACACACAACTCGGGGCCTATCCTGGGAAGTACAGGGTACAAGGCAGTGGGACACTCTGGACTCAATACCAGTCCTTCATAGGCGCCACAGGCCAAATCAGACACCAGTTCAGCTAATCACATGGATACCCATGTGCCACAGGGAAAATGCAAATTCCACAAAAGAAGCAGGGACGGCATTAGAATTCCAAACCTTGCGGCCTGCAAGGACATAGTGTTACCCACTGAGCCTCTGTGCCACATGGATTCACATTATACATTATATACCTATGTACTATTCACAAATGTAAATGATAAAACTACAAACGACAATAACTTGCAAAAACCAGCTTTTAGAGATATTAGTTTGGATTTAAATTTATTGATTTATTACTTGTAATTGTTTAGTTACGAAATTAGTTTTGCATTTTTAATTTACATGAGAAAGTATACTGATATAACTTGATTTAAGATCTCTGCATTTAATAATGTTTTTTTCAGCTGGAATGGAACTCTATTCTATGAAAAAAAACATACAAACTGAGCCTGATGCTATTTTTTCCCCCAAATTAGCAGTATTGTATGTTGTGAACTTTATATCAATATTTGTTTTGCCACTAGAGCATCAGCATAAATTAGTATACCCTGGCAATGCACTTTCACTTGGCTGTAATTTCTTTGCTCAGGTTATTTTCAGACTTAACTGCTGTTCTCAAGAGCAACTTCCAACAAATTTATGAACAACCATTAAGAGCTAAATCTGGATACAGAGAGCACATTATAGCCACAATATATCTATCGACACATTGCGGGCTTTGCAGTAACATTCACCCATGCTATCAACATGCTGTGATTCTATTTATATTTATATTGCATTATTAATATTTTAATTTTATTTTATTCAAGCAAAGACACACACTCTTGCACATATTCTTCTATACTCATAAACACAGGCACACAAAAGAGGATGCATTCTTGATTTGGTGCAGATATATCTTTTTGATTATGCTGCAGGCAGTTTAAGCTCTTTAGAATGAGAAACTGAAGACCCTGTACCATGGTAGCCTCACAGCAGAAGGTAGCAGTCTCAAGCTCCAGCTATACCATGCAAATTTATGCTCTTAAAAAACAGCTTTTGACATTCCCTACATTCATCTATATCTGCTCTGGGTAGGATATATATATATGTCATAATTTCAATTTTTGATGTTCTGATGTTTTGAAAATGAGCACAGCAACCCAGATTTATGAAAAATATCTTGAAAGACACTGGGTTACTAATTTGCCAACAGGGATTTTCACAAGCACAGGCTACATTCATGCAGTGCTTGAAAGAGGAAGCTCACACACACATACTGTATGGGCTGAGCGGAGACTATGATTCACCCTGCGTATAAACCATGTGCCTGCTGTAGGAGGTGCTGTCAGAGGATTCATCACAGAAATGGAGAATCACACTGGGCATCCAGAACGCCAATGTAATATTTTTGCAGGTAGATTTGAGTCACTATCATAGACTGGGAAACTGCATATTATGCTATTAGGTGGCCAAAAATAGCCCAAATCAATGTGTAACGACATGGGATAAGTATGCTTCCCCAGAATTATAATACCCAGTAATACTGGTAAGATTGTTGCGGCGTGGCATGGTGCAGGTGGGAAAAAGGTGACGATCGACTTAGTGGCTCATGAGACAAGGGATTTATTTATTAAACGTCGAAGGGAAAACCCCCCAACTAAATGGGCAAAGTAACAACTAACAGGTTACCATAAATCAACATGCTAGGGAAACCAGACAACAAAGGGAGCAGGAACTAGAAAAAAACAAGCAGCAAGACAACACACCGTAACAGAGGTAATAACCAACTAGGGAACTGAACAAAGGCAGGCACTTTAAATATATTGATAACAAGTACTAACACAGGGCAGGTGTAAATCATCAAAAACAACCAATAAACAAGGGCACAGGACAACAAGACGGTGAAGCAACTAACACAAATGAACACAGAACTAAGCAACTAGAGAACTCAAACTAAGGAAACACAGTGAAATACTGCACTAGGAAATTAAACAAGAAAAATACAAAACATAAAACCAGAACAGAACACAAGGAGGGCAGTCCTAGAACAGGAAACTCCAAAGGAAACATAAACCACTAGGGAACAGAAACTAAAATACAAAGGAAAAAATAAGGCTGATCATTGGCCAGTTTCAAATCAATGTCTGGGAAATGCAGTTCCTAAGCCACACACTCAACCCATTAAGCCATGCAATAGGGTGGAGAGCAGGATGGCCAGCAACATCTGCTGGCCAAACGTGGAGAAGAGGGCAGGGTTGGACAGGCTTGTACCCTGGCAGTAGATGTTAAATACTACCAATGTAACAACCAGAAGAATCTGAAAGTAAGTCTATCTGCTCTGTGTGTTGAAAGTGTCACACACACTGTTTGGTTCTTTTTTTGTAATTTTTATATAGAGAGATCTGTTTTTGATCTAACAATGATATTTCTTTTCCTATAAAAGTTTGTCTTTGATTTTAGATGCGGCCTGGTAGGACCACCTGGGATTGCAACTGGAAAATATGCTTCATGTTCTCTTATAGTGTTAATACAAGAAATTATTGTTTTCCAAGTCTTGTACATAATACAGATGCTGACATATGCAGCAATAACCCTGAATGTCAACTTAAAATTTTTTCGAATTCAACTCATGGTGTTCAGCCCCACACAGATCACAGATGAATAGCAATTGTAGCGTGTTCAACTGCATGTCAGGTCTGCATTCAATAAACAAAAGCCCATGGAACTACTTCTGTATGCAGACACTAGCACTACAAAGACCATTCCATGTTCAGCACACTGGTTCTTAAAGAAACCTTAAAAAATCCAGCTAGCTGGAGATCACAGGCCAAAGCTTTTTCAAGAGTCACGCAACAGACACACCAAGCACACCTGCCCCCTTAAAGATGAGTTGATGCCTGCCAACCACTCAGAATACTAGCAGCATGCCCTGACTAATGCAGAATTCTCATGTGCTCCAGGTGGGTTCTGAGCTGGTCCCGAGGTGGATTTCATCTGTACTGCTGCCATTCTGAGCCGCGATCTGCACTAAATGTTTGTTAGGCTGAGGAGGCAGAGGAGAGCGGGAGATAGAGCATAGAGATTTTATAACCATACTCTGCCATCTCTAGGAGAACCTAAAAGAAAGTATAGAACATACAGTATTACATGTGAGATTAGCATGATAGAGGGTTTTGCATGCTTTATCAATATACATATCGTCCAGAACAGGGGTATAAAACCCTGATCCTGTTGTGCAGCAGGTTTTCTATCCTACCGGGTCTCTGATGAACCTTATCTGATCTCAGGCAGACAGTTATTCAAAGACCAGCACTCCAGTTCAAAGTTGCCTATCCCATTTCCAGAGCATGAGATCCTGGTAGGGCCTCCCTTCATATACAGTACTAACTCTGAACTGTACAGACATCCAAAGTAAGGTGGCAAGAAAAGTACCCAATCCAAAACAGCATAACCAACCCCTTGAGCCAGGCTTGGGGGTGGTGTTCACTGGAGGCCAGTCCATCCACGGTCCACAGTCCAACCTGGCCAGGCTCACTGTTCAACACGAGCCAGGAGGTTGTTCTTCCATCCTGTTCATAGCACTCCATACATCACCTTTGTTCCCAAAGTGTGCATCAAATGCTTCAGTAGGACCACAGGTCAACAGGAGGTCCTACCATTTCACCCATTTTCTCTAAGCAGGCTGGCTACAACTCAAGCTCCACTATACCTAACCAACCATCTTTGAGTAAATAAGCCCATAATATATAACATTTATTTGTCCCTAGGTAAGCCTCTCCAAAATGAGCATGTTTCAATATAAATTATCCATCCATCCATCCATTTTCTGTAACCACTTATCCTATCCAAAGTTATGGGGGTCCAGAGCCTATCCCGGAGGCTACAGGGACAAAGCAGGAATGAACCCAGGATGGGTCATGAATATAAATTAAACATAATTAATTCATAGGTGTATTTATATGAAACTTATTCACAGGAGTAACTGATCAGGAAAATTGTAACTATAGCAAGTAAAAGTATTCTGTAGCTGAATTTACATATATAAGAACATAAGAAATTTAGAAACAAAGGGTTTTAGCTTGTACTACACTAACAGGAAGACACTTCCATACTCAACCTACATGCTATGTAAAGAAGTGATTTCTCAAATCCAGTTTAAAATGTTCTCCTGCTAATTTCCACCTATGATCACGAGTTCTAGTATTTACATTAATATTGAAGTAGCCATTTTGCTGAATAGCATCTAGACCTGTTAGAATCTTATATACCTGAATCATGTCCCCCCCCCTTAGTCTCCTTTGCTCCAGGCTGAACAGATTCAACTCAGCTAACCTCTCCTCATAAGACATCCCTCTAAGACCAGGAATCATTCTTGTAGCTCTAGTGAGTCTAATGTTATTTTTTAAGTCAACCTGTAGACTTAGATACTCCTACTTTATTCCAACATCATATCATTTTATTAAGCACACAAGTTTTTTTCCAGTTAAATTCATGATACTTATATCATTACATTCATACATTATCATACGTTAAGGTAGTGTTTACAAAAACTGCTACGACTTTGGAAAAAACATGCTTGTTTTGACAGCTAATTACACTTAAGCCGATTAGAAGAGAGTTTCTGGCCAAACAGTAATGTCAAATATAAAATCAGAAGGTAAAACACTAAAACACTGTCAGAGGTAAAGAATAAATCACTGGACCAAATGGGGCCAAATATTCATATCTATTTTTATATTAATATATGATATTTATATGGGCACTAGTGGGTATTTTCCCCACTAGTGCCCACTGTCACAAGGCATAAAATGCAGAAATATTCTTATCTCAAATATTTTGAACATTTTTATATAAACATAGTCCCAGGAAAAAATTAAACACACTTACTCAGAGCAAGTTTTTTTTTATTTTCATAATTCTTTTTATATTTATTTAGATTCTCCAGAATAGCCACCCTTTGACAGTAGTCTTGAGCAATCCTCCAGCTTCATGAGGTGTGCACCTGGCATGCTGTTCTTGTGTCTGTGATCGGAAGGTTGCTGGTTTGAGACTGATCATGGTAGCATAACCACATGTCTGTGGGCCCTTTGAGCAAGGTCCATAATCTCTTTGCAGGGAAGCATGTTCTGATACTTTGTATCTATAACATGTCCCATAACAAAAGGCACACACAATAAGAAGGGTACTTTACAAATCTGTGCACCTTGAAGCTTAGCAGGAAATGCTTGTTTTAATGAATGTGGTGCAAACCAGACAGGTTAGAGTATCGCTGCAGAATGCTCTTGTAGCTGTGCTGGGCGTGTACCTTAAACTTTACATTAAACTTTTTCATCATCACGAGCAAAGCCCCGCACACTATCTCACCTCGTTCTTCATGCAACCATATACGCAGACATCAAAAATTCCACATTCTCACAAAGACAGGAAGGGTTGACTGAACATTCTGAAATTTGAACTCATCTAACCAAAGAACATATTTTCACTATTCTGCTTTCCACTATCTATATTTGTCGGACTGAGCTGGTAAAGTATTTTATTTGTTTCCTCCAGTATTGGATTCTTTGTAGCAATTATTCCATGGTAGCGTGATCATATTTCATCATAGCACTTGATGGTTTTGTTAACTGTACTTATCTAATGAGGAAATAATCCAAAAATTAACTTCTAAAATGAACACAAAAGCATCAACATAATATATGTCATAGAAACAAATTTATATAAGCCAAACATTCAAGTGTGTCCAAACTTTAGACAAGTCTAAAACGTTGATCAGGTTTGTTTGTCAAACTTCCTGTAATTTTGAAGAATATATAGTCTATAATGGCAGTTAAATCATTAGGCTATATAGGCTATAATGGCAGTTAATATATAATTGTGTACATTTGAATATTAACCAATTAAACATTTTTTTTTGGAATTTTGTTCTATTAAAACAGAATCAACAAAGTCAAACTTATATTCTCACATAATCTTATGTAGAACAATTAGAAATTTCTATACACATAGCAAAATAACAGCAGAATGGGTAATGCTGCAGCAGTGCACCTCCAGGTAAGAGGGTTCATATTCTGCTGTCTCTAAAATGCCACACACCTCATGCTGGGTGCCTGCTGGGCCTCGCTCTAGTCTCACCAAAAGTCATCCCTAAATAAATGTTATGGTTATATGGATGGATTATGTGCATCCAGACTGGGCTGCAGAACCTCCTCAGAGCACATAAATGAATCATAAGGTACGATACGTCATATTTGCATTTGAAGGACAATCACTATGTGGATGGATATGTTGAGCGAATCAAAAGAGTGAATAGATTATTTTTAAAGCTGCTTCCAGAGACTTCAGGGGAACTGATGATTCAAAATTGCCCTTATTATTGTCATTATTGTTATCCAGAAAGGGCTGCTGTGTATGCGGTTTTTCACTGGAGTGATTGGCTGAAGAGTCCTCACACCTGGGTTTGTACCGCTAACCTAAAGGATACCCCTAAAACTTACTGCTTCTTGGTGGATAACATTGCCTACCCCTGTTCTATATAACTATTTATAACACACTTCATTGCCAACTTCGGTTTTGGAGAGATAGATCTTATCAGTGCCCTATCCTGGGATATTCCCTTCCCCCAAGACCCTGCATAGGAGAAGTTGTGATGTATGGATGCATAATTGGATGTGTATGAATGGATGAATGGGTAATGAATATATGTATGGATCGATGCATGCCAGTACCAACATTTTAAATTCTTTTAAAATTTGCTTACATTTCTGTACAAAGTTGCATTCTTGCACCATTTTGTTTGTATTATGTGACAACAGACATCACCCTCACACTGCATTATTGTGTTATACAGGAATTATACTATTGTACCTTGTCCATACACTGTGATTTGTAATGCGCTGTGGGTACTTTATAATGCACTATATATTGCACTATATATATTGAGTCTGATTTGGCATTAAGAATTTGAACAGCACTACTTACTGGTGGATGTACCACACTCTCTAAGGAACAGTAAAAATCTGAATACAGCCTTGGTGACCAGGGGTGCGTTTCCCAAACAACAGCGGAAGTTAGCATTAACAATGCATCGTACTTTGGTAGTTCAAACTAGCACCCAAAGTACAACTGTCCCAAAACTGTCGTACCACAGAAGTTTGAACCACATTAGTTCGAACTACTGTAGTTCAAACTACAATGGTTCCAGCAATGATTGGTCTGGCTCATGGCGAGTCGTGTGCAAAAACTAACAAACTTTGCAATATTGGTGTAACTTTTACAGCAGGTCACCTGAAAAAGCTCAAACTTAGTAATATTGTTTCTAAATACGACAGTGCTGATATTACATTATTATTGGTAATTTACTTTGTGAGTCATATAACAAAAATAATATTCAAAAATAGCAATAGCATAATAATAATATACTTCTATGATGCTTCTTGTACAAGGAAAAAATACAAGAACAATTTTATTAGTGACATCAGCTCTATTTATAATTACGTTTATTTTATTTTAATCCCACTATAAGCACTCAAACTCCTGATCCATCATTTTTTATATAGTCTTTTAATGGCTCAGTGGGATAGACAGGTGTACATATAACACCCATCCATATCTCATCTAAGCACCGTTTTTTTTTTTTATCTTTTTTTTTCCATAATGCAATGGAAGCTCTCAATGATTATGAAGCTATTAGTTATTTTTAGCTACTAATTTCCCGTGTTTTGGCCTATTTGCTTCCCCCATCGTTTTTAAGACTGTGTGTGTACATAATAACTGAATGATACATCGTTTCAGCATCGTGTTCGCCATGTGCGCGTGCGTAATAATCATGTCACACTTATCGGGACTGCTTTGTGTCTGTTGACACAAGCCGTGACAACACCAACTTACTAGACACACTCTATTATTAGATAGGATATATTTCGCAATACTTTATTTTGGGTAACTTCATCTTCTTTTTGGTTTTATAAATATCATAATATTCCTTGTGATTACTTGATCTCATAATCGTGCAGCTCTTTATCTGAATGAATTCTACCGAAAAGCACAAACAAGGTGGGCAAACAACCGCATAAAAAGTACTATTACAGCTACATTTTCAAAGCATTGACATTATAGATGTACAGCAAGATTATTTAATATTTTCACCTTACGTACGCAGTGACTACCCTTCTTAGACTGCATTTTCCACCATCACTGACATATTTACCCGGAACTAAGCTTCTTCGAGCTACACAATTTAATGACATTGCTTGCAAACATTCATTTGGATTATGGTTTTGGGAAACACCTCCGTTGTTTAACGATGCATCATACTACGTAAGTTCGCAGCGTTGTTACCTTTGTAGTTCAAACAATGGTTTCAGGGAACACCTGCGTCGTACTTATACAGTTTGAATCACGCAAGTTGCTAACACTATAGTTAGCAGCTATGGTTATGGGACCTGCTCATTAATGCAAACAGCCTGATCCTTCAAACAGTGAATCATATGGCTACTTCAACATATGCAGCACACACAAGGTCAAGAGCAACTGTTATTTTGTATATCTTTCAAAATACAAACTAACATGCACATGGTTTTACATATCAGGACATAAAAAAAATCATCTGGTCTTTTCCAGGTTCTAAAATGAATTAAAACAAAGCCCAGGTGTAAAACAGCCCAGGTAGCATTCCCACATAGGCCCCATATGGGACACGCCCAGCTCCGTACCATCCTCCCGTGTGCCACGCCCACTTCATTACCTCGTGTGATTCCCCGATTGTGGTCACCTGTTGCTTGTTTAGTTTATCCTGTCCGGTGTATATTAGTCCACATCCTCCTGAGTCTTGCGTCGGTCATTGATGTAATGTCTCGTATCTGTTACCCTGCCCCAGTAAAGACCCTCGTTACC
>JAODKF010006605.1:0-16428 GCA_026779585.1 Mormyrus proboscirostris
ACACAATTATATTTAGACCATCGAGGGCAGACTAGCTTTGCACAAGGGCAGTGCAGTGTTTGTGTCACAGGGAATACCTGTAACTCTTGGTCTTATCTTTTAGCTGGGTGTCCAAATCGTGCTCACCCTCAGGTGTATGGGAGATTAGAGGGTTTGGCAGGAATGTGGTTATGTTTGAAATCTCACCTGGACACGCTGACGTGCTCGCACGTCCAGCTGTGTGTATCCCAGATAAGGCATTCTGTAACACCGGTAAAGTCTGTAACATTTCTGATGCTCGCAGTATATGCTCATAATGCTCTGCCCACTCTAAAGGAAAGCTGCATACTGTAAATTCATCTCTTTTATGAATTGTTTTGTTCCTTAAGCTTTCTAATTATGATGCAAGTTTATTTCTAAAGGGAGAAGGTTGCACGTTCTTCTCGTGTGTGATTTCTGCATGTGTACTTTGCTGAATTGTTGTTTCTGAATTGCCCGTAACGTGTTGTTGCACGTGTCGTCTTGCACGTGTCGTCTACCTCGTTTCCTTATTTCACTGTTGTCTCACACACAATTGTAACACTCACACCTGAAAATTAGCAATTTAATTTAATTTTGTTTAAAGATATATAATGTAGGGTGACATATGGTGCAGTGGTCAGCACTGTTGCCTCACACCTCTGGGACCCGGGTTCGAGTCTCCGCCTGGGTTACATGTGTGTGGAGTTTGCATGTTCTCCCTGTGTCGTCGTGGGGTTTCCTCTGCGTGCTCTGGTTTCCCCCCACAGTCCAGATACATGCTGAGGCTAATTGGAGTTGATAAATTGCCTGTAGGAGTGAATGGTGTGTGAGTGTGCCCTGCGATGGGCTGGCCCCCTGTCCAGGGCTGTTCCCTGCCTCGTTGTCTTCCCCTTCTGGGATAGGCTCCAGACCCCCCGTGACCCAATAGGATTAAGCAGGTTGGAAAATGGATGGATGGATATATAATGAAATGATCTGGGCAACTGGAAGCGGAAATGGACAGAAGGTGACTATTTGTTAGCTGTGGAAATAAACAAAACCCCCATATGCTGAAAATGTTTCCAGAATATTCTCTATCGCTTTGAGTGTAAGAAGCCCATAATATTTAATCAAGACAGATGACATTTCAACACTGTGTTGCTCATGGAAGCTTCCGTTATCACCCATCATGATCACTGGACCCTTGTACTTTGACATCCCAGCAGATGAAGACAGCCAACTACTGAACATCAAACCAATCACTCTCAAGGTATTGAACTGATGCACTTCCTTCTATGGAGTGACTATCCTAAACCTGCTTCATAGGTTATGAATTCCTTATATATCACATTGTTCATTTCCCATTGTAAGGGTGCTTGAGAAAAAGATGACATAGGAAGAAAGATCGTAATAAAGAGGAGGACAAAGATGAAGGAACGACCAGGCCTGTCCAAAAGGTTCCAAGAAGCAAACAGCGTCTAACACTAACTGACAGTGATTGGGCATCCTCAACATTAGAACTCAGTTATTTTGCTGGGAAGGTGGCCCTCTATAGGCCAGAGGTGGAAATGAAAATAGCCCCAGAAAAGGTTAATACAGCACATAGTATTTTTACATTTCAGAATCCTTTTGAATGACTTTTGATTTCTCACATCTAGAAGTGTTGATCTTTTAATAATTTGGTTTTGTTTTATGGTAGACATGTTATGTCAACTTTGACTTGGCAAACAAAAGGGGAATTTACAATTAATGTTATTTAGAGTTCTGAGACCTTGTTATGACTCCCTCACATCTCACGAGGTCACCTCCATCATTAATCCGTGATTTATGGGTGTGAAGAAAGGACAGGAATGGAGTGATACATGGAAGAGACCTGATCTCTGAGGGATTTATTTGGCAAACAGATATTTTACTGTGACATGGTGCATTGCATATTATTATGTTGTATTTAAGCATGTTTAGAGTTACAGTAGCATCTTGGCTAACACTAGAGCCTCACAGCACCATGACTGGGGGTTCGATTCTACCCCCAGTTCCTTGTTTGTAGGACCTCTCTGGGTTCACCCAGAGGTTCCTATAGATTCTCTAGTTTCCTCCCTCAGCTAAAAACAGGTAAATTTCTATTTCTAAGTTACCCATAGTGCATGATCATGTGTCTGGCATATGATGGAAGGACATCTGATTCCGGGTGCATCCCTGCCTTATGGCCTGACCTTCTTGGGATAGGCTGAAGGCTCACTATGACCCTGTACTGCAGTGTTTCCCAATCTGGTCCTTGGGAACCCACGGTCGGTCCATGTTTTTGCTCCCCCCAAGCTCCCTGCCCAACGGTCCACATTTTTGCTCCCAGGGACCCGGGAGGGAGGAAAAACGTGGCCTGCCTGTGGGTTCTAGAGGACCAGATTGGGAAACACTGCTGTAATGTATAAGAGGAGGTTATGGAAGATGGATGGAAATTTCTGATTGCAAGTAACAGTATGAACAGTCTGGGAAAAGAGCTGGGAAAAGACAAGTATTCTTGTAGAAACAACAGGAAATTACCCATTTCTCAATTCTTTTTCATCTGAATTTTTAAGAAATCCTTGAAAGAATGTTTATAAACATAGACCCCTAATCCCTAGTGAGTGTGTTCCTACACTAAAACCATTGAAGAAGATGCCAAATCTTCACCATGGCCAGACAGAGCCAGAGAATGATTGGAGCACTGATGGGTTTTGGCTTCACTGCCCGGGCTACTCTGTTTGTTTCCCCTCACTTCCAAATAAGTGTTATGAAGTCGAGCACCAGCACGTCTCGGCTTATTCCCAGCCCAGTGAAGCCCGCTGCCAATAGACACTTGGTCAGCGTATCTATGCATCCTCTTTCTTAACCGTCCCACCACATTTCTCACATTTGCTTCTCTCTGAACACACGCGGTTAAACATGTCATCACAAATGAAAAACACACGTTTCCGTTATTAAATCCATTATTTCAGGAGTGTGAAAATACGCATTTTCTCAGAACCTGTGTTACAATATATTCCTAAATCAATGGAATGATCCTTAGCACCCCGATAAGAAAGAATCCTTAGATGGTCCTCAGTGGATGGTTAAACATTTAGGATGGACTTCCATGGATTGTTGTCAGCAAGGTGAGTATGTCAGTGTCAACAAAATACAATTAACAATGATGTTTCTTGGCTAGCTACATAGCTAGCAAATGTTACTTTATTTGTCACTGCATTATTCCCATGTTTAGACTTTCAACGTAACTCAACGGCTCGTTCCTGTCACTCTGAATGGGTGTCCATCAGGCAGCTGTTTGTGTGTTTAGTGTAAATTATCTGTGTATATTGACTTTTTAATGGCACCAGGAGCGAATGTTTCATAGCCCTTGTAACTGTTCAAAACATCCACTACTTAAAAGATAAAGTCTGTAATTCAATCAATCATCACAACATTTGCCCTTATTAACTGCGTGCTGGAATTAAGACGTATCCCTTTCCTCATTTATTGCATGTATGCTAAGTTCTGTGGTTCTTTGCATGGATTGAAAATGTGAAATTTGCCTAAAGTCGTTTGTCAGTGTTAAAAGGTTACGCTAAGAGAATTTCCATAAAAGGTTGCAAATGACAAAGCATTGTAAGCAAAAGGAAAAACTTGCATTGTTCTACACCATTTATGGATACTGGTCATTATTGAGGACAATGGCAATTATACACACACATATGAATGGAAAATCCTGAGTAGTGTAGCAGTGAGAGTTGTAGGGTCTGCCTGCTCCGCCCTCTCCTCACACGCACCTGGCCTGGGTACTGGGGTATCTGTGTCACTGCAGATCTCACTAACTCCAAAGACAATAGCCCTTCTAGCCTTTGACCGCTGCTTCACCTCCTCTCACCCACTGTGTGACCACAAGTCAAGATTTACTCACCATGTGCAGCCGTCACCTGCGGCCCCCTCTGCAAACCACCTTGGTCAGCCCCCCCCCCCGCATCACAAACAAACATAGCTGTGCTGGCCTGTGCTGTCCACGGGCATTACAGGTGTGTGATGCAGCCTAGTGCATTGCCTCTACATGCCTTGTCCTTCCTTCTTCAAAGCTTCGTCAAGCAGCTGCATGTGTAGATGGCTTAATGGTTAAGGAAGCGTGATTGTAATTGAAAGATTGCAGGTTTGAATCCCTGACCAGCAAGGCACCACTGAGGTACCCTGAGCAAGGTTCTGCCCCCAAGCACTGCTCCCCGGGCGCTGAATTAGCTGCCCCTGCTATTTCACATTGCCACAGATGGGTTAAATGCAGAGGACACATTTCGTTGTGGTGTGTCACCTCTGATCCCCAAATTCTTACCTATGCACAGACCCCATAACACAATCTGAGTCATTTCTTGCTCTCTCGCTCGATACAGATGTGGTGTACTATGTAACTCTTAGCTGTTTTAATGAGGGCACCCTGCTAATGATACGCCAGGCTTGGTATTTCGGGAGCTGCAATGCAGAATGGCTGTGGTCCAGCATCCTGCTGTAATGGGGCCAGCGGGGCTTTCAGGGAATCTGAGAGGAATGGAACTGTGAGAAGCAGCACCCAGCTGATCCTGTCAGTTCACCATCTGTGGACGTTGGCATTGACAGGGCTGGACTGGGGTGAAGAGGGGGCATGCTTTGAGTTCCCCCACACACCTCCTGTATCGGCCCACTGGGAAAATGCCCGGTATGTCAGGCAGCCAGTCCAGCCCTGGGCATAGACTAACCACTGCTGTGAGCCTTGCTGTGGTAGAGTGCCACATCCTTCCGAGAGAGGGCATGTGGGCACGGGTGGCGGGGCACCGATCCAACAAGCACTTGGGGAACTATGGGGAGATTTAGTGCCGGGACGGATCTTCATGCTGAGCGGTTTGGCCATAACATCTGATTAGGGATCTAAGTGCTTTTATCTCCATTCTGTATGTGAAATTATTATATGCTGCTCTGCTGACAAACATTAAGTGTTCTGGTGGCTGCAATTGTGGAAACACCTTGCATCTTTGGCATTCTGTTTTAAAAGATTCTACAGGAATACTAGCAGTAATGTTTGTAAACAATCAAAGAATGGACGATTAAATAAGTAAATGGAGTAACTGGAATGAAGTTCTGCAATCTATAAAAATTGTGTTAAGAAGTGTTTTCACAGCTTTGGCCACCAGTGTATGTGCTATGTTACACAATATAAAAGTCAGAAAAGCCAGATAGCAAGCTGTCAATTAAAACAACGCAGTTTTCTGTTTTACACTTCTGTTAGATCCTATAAATCTTCGGCCTTGGAGAGATTCAATATCAGAAATTCATGGTTAATGTAAACCCGCGTGGCTTAAACACATGAAAGGAGAAGCCAGCCAGCAAGCACTGCTTTTACACGTGAGAAGGATGGTGCAAGCTGTGCTTGTGTGGCAGCGGCATGTGACGTGTGGCGTGCAGTGTGCACACGGATGCCGGTCTGTAGGCTGAATCTGGTAGCGTGTGTGTGGGACGGGGCGACGGGGGTTCTGGTAGTCCTAGGCTTGGGAGCCCCCCACTGGACCACGGTGCAGCAGAGAGAGATAACGGGTGACAGTGTGAAATGAAACACACAGATAGGGAGGGGGGAGACAGGCAGACAGGAGCCAGTCCCTCTGCTCTGTGGAGATTAGCCTGACTCCTTCCCCCCGCCACAGCCAGCCCTCCGCATTCCCTGGGACCAACCCACCCTGGCTCCACTGTCCCCCCCGAAGCCCGACCAGCATAGCAGTCAATAACACACACAGACCTCAGTCACACACACACACACACACATTGAGATCGACGCACACGGGCAGACAAGCAAGCTGACATCCATATAAACACGCATGCCTGCTATTAGTGAAGTCATGACCACAAACATACAAAGCATCAAAAACGAAAGAAATTAATGGATATAATACATGCACTAACAAACTGTTCTACAACAACAAATCACACATACACACACTTACACACACTTACATAGTGGTCACAGTGATTGAGCTGAGTGCCCTGAACTTTGGCCTTAACATTCCTGTACCTTTTAAAGATTTATGTCTTGTAAATATGTTTTAACTGCCAATGGTTAAGGTTTGACACATAATAATAATAATAATAATAATAATAATAATAATAATAATAACAACAACAACAACAACTTTGGCTTCATTGTGTTGCACTTTGGAATATTACCTGTTTAAAACAATGACCTTCCCAGCTAAATCATTTCAAATTTGTGTATTTGTATGAGCATCTATTATGTGAATGCAATGATAAACGATACAAGCTTTCCCATTTTCTTTTAGTACATGTTAACCAATACAATACTGTGTAATCTCAGACGCTCACAACAGTATGCTTAAAAATATTGCTTAAATAATGTACGCATAACCAAGACCTGATTGGTGATCCGCTTTTCCTCTCTCAGGAAGTGTATGGCTGCTGATGGACCGCGCAGGGAAGGTCCTACGGAGCGAACTCAAGAAGCACCTCATTCATAAGGACGGTATCAGCGCTCGTAGTGAGAGACGTGAGTTACACGGTAACGTCGCAATTGGTCTAGAGTGAAATATAGGACTACCTACGCACTGAGTATGAACTAACAGAGACTCGGGAGGATCAAGACACATTAATAACAATGACGTGCCTCCTCACATATCGGTGTGAACGAAATATTATTCTACACGTCAGTCTGAAACATCATAATAAACTTTGAAACATTCTTTTAAATTATGCATCTATTAATTTTTTAATTTATTTATAATATCATGTCACATTTTATTGAAAGTCTTTAGCTTTAAATAATATTTTTATGCATAACTATCTAATTCTTGCTCTAAATTTTTTGCTTGACGTCTTAAAAGACACGTAGCCCTTTACACAACATTCATTTACAATGGGATAATTATGTTTAATACGTGTGAGTGATTTCATCACACTTTAACTTATTTGCTGTGAAGATTAGGAACTGGTTGATTCCGGCTTTCACAAAGCAAACGCGCTCTCGCATCCAGGGAAATAAAATTGCCATTTTGTCTGTTTATGTGGTTTGCGTATTTAGATCTTGTTCTTATAAAAAGTAATGCAAAAGACCAAGGAATAAACCCGGGGTCTACGGTTTGTAAAGGTCTACCCTTAAATTGGTCTAAATTATAGCTGTAGCCGTAGATAAGGTAATACAGTTTAAAACGTTTCAAATTTTATTGAAAAAACAGAACGTAATATTTTTTCTTTCACTGTTTTTACTAAATGCAATGTTTAATTCAATATACGAAATATAAGAGCATACTTATCATCTTCAAGACATTTGACAGACGAAGCCTTTAATTGGACTGCGAGTTACGAGTCTTCAACCTCTACGCCTCCTCCCGCCCGCTATAATTCATATTACTACTGCAACGTTTACCCCTATTTACATTTTATAACTTATCTGTTCAAAATTAACATCTGGCCTGTTTTATGTAGTGTGTCAGGGAAAAATAGATTTTTATTCCAAATTTTCATCACGTAATTTTCATTAGAGCAATAACCTGAGCTACCCTTACCGTTTTTGAAATAATGGAAACTTGGTTTGACATGTAAATATAGTCAAATCCAGATTAACGATCAAATTCACACAGTTTTATATATAATAATCAATCTCCACAATATGTACGCTACAGCTGATTATATGTCATTACATGTGTCACTGTTAAATATATTTACAAATTATTCGCTAGCCGCGTAAACGCATTGTATTCTATATTTGCTTGCATTTGTTCAGATAAAACTTTACAGTTGGTTTCTTCACCCAGTATTTATAAACAATAGGCCTATATAATGAATAATACATACGCATAGGCCTACAGACTGATATAACATCACGGAATTCAGGCGAAGAACAAAATGACAACTGAAGAATTAAGGCTCCACAGGAACATATATTTCCTTTTATATTTCTTGTTTTAACATTCCACTTTGCCGAACTTTTAACAAATACACTGAAAATTTGTTTCTCTGTTATCTGAAAATAAATAGAAGGTTGTGTCCATTAAATTATTCGCTAAATCATTAATAATTGTTAACAATGCAAATGTACATCATTGTATACAAAATTGGGTGTATACAACGCTGATGTTTCTATTACAGGTCTTCGAAGTCTTGTTCGAATAATAATAATTCGCCATTTAAGAGAATCGTGACCACGGTCTGATCAGTAAACAACCATGTATGATTATGCCACAGTATATATTAATGATGACACTTGATTTGTGGAAATGTCTGCGTGTAGGCCTATGTGCGTATGCGTGCGTGTACGTATATTCCAATAAAGAAACGTGACTCCGATATCGTATGAGGTGTTTAGCTTGTTTACGCTCTACTTTTTGAACTTCTGAGGATCGAAGGTTGGACTGCATTAATCCTTTTAAAGTCATCTGTCCAGGACATCGTACAATTGAAAGATGAACGGTAATCCATTTATATCGAAAAGAAGCTGGGTGTGTGTCGGGGGTGGGGGGCAGCCGTCGGCATATTATTAATCATGAAAGTAAAACATTCACCTGTGTGGGGCATACCTATCAGCCCTAGAAAAACCGTTTTATATCATTAACTTTCAAATGTACATTAGGCCTTCATGATATCAGTCATAAAATACCGTTGATTTTAAAGATATTTTATTGAGTAAAACAACTTTTCTTTAGAAAACAGGCTACACATATTTGGAAAATATACCATTTATAATGACGGGGGGAAATGCTGTGATAAAAGTCGCAACTCTTATTTTTCTTGCCTGTCATACTGTTTTAGAATCTCGTGGAATCTGCTATTAAGATAACCTAATAATATTTTTAACTATGCATGATTATATCGTTATTCTGTCTGACAGTCTTATATCTTATCGCCTTGCCTTTTTTATTGTGAACTCGTTCAGATTTACCTGACTATAAACCAAAACAACTTTCTCTTTGCAAATGGGAGATGATTTTACAGCACGATAAATGTTTTACAAGACCATTTAGTTAAATCTATTTTAGCTATAGTTCTAGTAATGCGTTTAACTTAAGAAACGAAAATGTATAGTACAAAACATTAATATTTTATTTTATACGAATTCAAGCATATAGTCAACCCGTTTAGAGATATAGAATGATTATGACAAATAGTTTCTACAAAAAAAATGAATTTTGATTCTGTTAATTATTGCATTACATTTAAAAGACCAATATGGATCGGTTGGCATTTGCAAGTTAGCATTTATTGATTTCAAAACACTCTCCATATAGCGGATTCAGCAACTCTGCCTTGTTTCAGGTGGAGTTTTGTTCCTTCTGTCTCTCTCGTCCTATCCCCCGCTCGCTTCCAGCTCCGGTGCCCTACCTTTGGATACGTCATGTAGCTCTGAGCGTACAAATACCTCGCAGTGAAGTTTCCCAGTGAAGCTAAATCTGAGCACAGTTATATCTTCTATGATCCAAAGCAACAGCTAGCTATCTTCTGATACTAGGTAGGGCTATATAATTATTGCAGACCAAAAAGCGAATATTAGGGAAGGAACGCTTTGACATTACGCTCACTGGTTGTGCTAAACGAATTCCTGCTGTTTACTGGAGGATTTACAAGGACTTTGGTGACTTTCGCAGACCTTCCTGAGTAAGTTGCTTGGACGTTTTTTTTATCAACTAATTTGAAAATGTTTCTGACTTAATCATCCTGAATTCCTTATCTAGTGAGATAATGTACGGAAGGGATTGTATTACTCGTCTGTATCGAGCTATCAATGTTTTATATTAGCCTTTGTGATTAATATCATCCATGTTACCAGCGATAAATATGCAAATTTTTGTTCCTTTCTTGAGACGATGACTAGTAGAGTGTATGCCTCAAACAGATCTACTGATACTTATAGACCGTTAGAGACGAAATCAATGGAATTTAACAATCATTTTACGTTAATACTGTCCATCAATTCACCCATCATCCATCCATCCACTCATCCATCAACCATTTTTCGTAGACAAGATCTCGATGATTGTTGTTATTATTAGTATTAGTAGCAGAAGTTAAAAATAACTATTGAAAATTCACCAGATACCTCTACTTTCAAAAGCAGCATCTCACATTACCGTTCTTATGTATGTTTGCGAATTTTAGCGTAAGCTGACACAGTTAATAAAACATGTTTTAAATATACTGTAAGGCATCGGAAAGCATAAGATGGGAGGGCATACAGAACATAGAAATAAAATGCATGTTTACAGTAGGGATAGGTTCCGTTTCGCTGATTGTGTCTTCTTTTTACATAGGAGTGGAATACAGAACTGGTCGTCGTTCTGCAGAACCAATCACGAGAGCTACCGAGAAGAGTTTGGAAACTATTTTATTATACAATTGTTTACAGACGCCCTGTCATTGGAATAGACTCATTATTCCTTCAGTATCGCCCCTTCAACTTATATAAAAAGTGAAAGAAGCTGTGCCAGAATGTACCCGAGTCTGGCACTAACCTCAAACCAGTCACCATACGCTCACGACAGCGGGAACTACATACACCCTTCGGCCAGTTCTCCGGTTTATGTGCCCACGACTCGGGTACCCACTATGTTGCCGACAATTCCGTACCTCCAGACTTGTGAGACTGCTCACCAGTCGCACGGCCTCGGCGGACACCACGGCTGGTCACAGACTGGCACGGATAGCTCGTCTTTTAATCCGAGCAGTCCGCACCCGCCCCCAGGCTTCTCCTACTCCCACAGCCCGCCGGTGAGCAGCAACACCGGCAGAGACACAGCGTACCAGAATCCGCTGGTGCTGAGCAACAACGGCCGGCCGGAGCAATACGGCAGCACCTTGGTGCGCTCGGTCGGAGGATCCTACTCAAACCCCTATGCGGCATACATGAGCCCGGAGATGGCGACCTCGTGGAGCCCTGGACATTTCGAGAGCAGCATGATTAGTTTTCAGGGACGACAAGCGGGCCTGCAAACAAGGAGGTCAAGTCTAGGTGCGTATGAGCCGTATTTTCACTTACTTTTCCCCAATTTCGGGTTATTTTTATATAGCGCCTTTCACAGCAGAGTCGAACTGCCAAGTCTATAATAAGTAGATTTAACTGTGTTACTTTTACTGTTTGCATCAATTTGTTTTAAACAAAGTTGTGCATTTGTAAAGCACATTGTAATGGTGACATCGGACAATAAATCTCAAAAATACCCTACATCCTTTAAAACACAGTCAGTTGTTCATCAAGTGCATCATACCCAATATATACATGGTAATCCACATGCATTTGGTAACAGTATCGTTTTTTTAAATTGATTTAGTAATATTCCAGATTTTGACGGAATATACAAATGCTATTCATAAGCACAGGAAAGCGTTGTTTCTAAAACGAATTATTGAAGGAAATTAGTTTATTCTCAACGTGTCGCTTTGTTTCCCAAATCATCGCCTATTGTATCACACCCTTTAGAGTAGCTACAACTGGCAAAAGAGCCCATCAGAAACAACTCAGCGAGTACCATCTTTGTTTTGTTGTTCTAATCCACATTCTTTAAATTAAACAGCCGCCAAAACTATTCACCCGAGATTCTAATTAAATTTTCAGCCTCAATCTGTTTTCGTTTCAGATGCTGATGAAAGAGCAGGCTACAATACGCGCTCGCTCAAAACCCAACCTTTTTTTGCCAAAACAGTTGTCACCTTAATCAGAGTAATCGTCCTATAAATGTGTCAAATACACACTTTTCGTTGTGTTATTGTAGCGGTGAAAAGTTTTTCGAATTATTCAAATTTTAAAATATATCAACAAATAAACCAATGATTAAGGTGTATATATATATATATATTCGTTTAGTTTAGTTTAGTTTACTTACTTCGGACGATTTAGATAAAACTTACAGTAACTTGCAGTGCCTGAAGACTAAATCAAAATCGTTGGATGGGAAATGGTTGAACAGCAATACATTTACGTTTTATTTTAGTAGTCCTAGGTTTATATAAAATCTATTTGCTGTATAATCATAAATGCAGACCGGTTAGAAAATGGCCTAGAATGCTCTATTAAAAATAGAGATACGATAGGAGATACGCATCATTTTTATTTTAAACATTTTTTCCTCGCTGTTTTGAGTAGGAATTTGATCCAGTAATTGTAGGCGGCCGCCGCCTGTCAGAGGCCAGATTGATTTGGGACTAAATCTTTAACACTGATAAGATCCCCATCGACATTCCGCAACTCCAGGTCCCGTGGTGTCTCTGCTAGGCGCCGAAATTCTTTAGCTCTGTAGACCTATAGTTAATTCTACATCCATAACATCATGAAAATAATGCTCCATATTAAATGTACAAAATATATTAATTAAAAATACTCGTCGGCCACTAACAATGAATATCAATAAATAAAAAATTATAAATAAATGATTAATGAATGCGTTTTTTTGCATGTAACTCAAACGAATTATTGTGTTAATGACAATGAATATTAACTGAAATTCTAAAATAATTCGATGTGGTATAACAAGATTAGGAGAATTGGTCTTTTAGGATCTGATAGAATCTTTTTGCATTTAGCGTTAACCTGAAGTAATCTGTTCTCAAACGGTAGTGTTATGTAATCATTGTTTAGAAGGTTACTGAAAGTTTAGCAGCATGAACAGACCTATAAATAACACCGTATTAAATAATGTAAAATCTATGTTATTGTTAACGCTGCATCAGAAACATACGATTTAAGAAAAAAGAACGTTCGTGATTTTAATGCTGTGATTGCATTTCCTTCCAGACATGCTGGATGAGTTACCTGGCGAAGGGCGAGAGTGCGTGAATTGTGGGTCCATCTCCACTCCTCTGTGGCGGAGAGACGGCACTGGGCACTACCTATGCAACGCCTGCGGACTGTACCACAAAATGAACGGCATCAACAGGCCACTCATTAAGCCGCAGAAACGCCTGGTAAATCTATATTCCCTTAGTAATATTGTATGTCGGCATACAAGAACCGTAAACTAATTCACGTAATGATTAAGTATTAAACACACTTTTGTCGAAATTCATATAGGAGTAATTGAGTAATGCCGGGAAATCAAAAATGTGTCAGGTTAAAAAAAAAAAACAGTCAAGGCTAGCGGCTTCGTAGCGAAGGTCAGCTTTGTGTGTGAGGGAGTCCTTCGGAATGCCCCTTTCCCAGGAACCAGGCACTTGATAGCAGCTGTTGTGAATTATTTCAGATTTTTGTTTTTATTTGTCCTTCAGTGTCCTTGTCCTTGGCTGTTTGTTTTTAGCAGAACTGCAATAGGCTCAGCCACAATATGGTCACCTATACCGATCTGTTGTTAAAGAATGTTCCCAACCTCTGATATGGCTGCCGTCAGGGGCAAACAGCACACCAGGCAGCAGAAAGAACCTATTGAGATGTGCAACTATTTCACAAGCAGGAACTCTGCTACTTGGAAATGTTTTGTTTGATCATTTTGGACCTATTTAGTTTTTAATGTGTTGTCTTGCAATAACCAATGCAGTGTTCCATACAGGCATAGCACACAAGGCAAAATCAGCTCTGTTAATTAAATTTGTAAACACTTAGTGGGAGTTTGGCATACATCACTTACTTTCACTCTGGTTTTCATTCTTAACAGTTGGTTGACACGATATATCTCTAGGAGAGATTGGTTAATCTCCCCACTTGGTCCCCTGGTTACTAAAGGTGCACTTTAAAACTCACGCAGAATACTGTTATATTTTTAAATCATGACTCAGCGCAGCGTAATGTGTTCCACGTGTTTGCGCTTAATGACACATCATTCCGGGAAAGTTTCGTTTTTGCTCAGCACGTTCGGCGCTCGCTTGTTTGGCGCCCAGTACCTCCCTGATCCGCGGTTTGCCCCTCCCCACCCCAGCAGTCATCCTCCAGACGGGCCGGGCTTTGCTGCACCAACTGCCACACCAGCACCACCACGCTGTGGCGTCGGAATGCCGAGGGTGAACCTGTGTGCAACGCTTGTGGGCTCTACATGAAGCTGCATGGGGTACGTGCCGAAGCGCAGCGCCGCGCGCCCCTCCTTCTGTATCCTGGCCATCCTCCTGCCAGGGAGCTGTGTCCTCGCACTGAGACCTTACGCTGGTCTGCTACTGATCTGAAGTCCATCATCTGAATGTGAGAAGGTGTTTACTGAGGTTGTAGTTCTTGGTATGAGGATGCAGGGAGGGAAAAGTGAGGCATGATTACGATATACATTTATAGGCTAAAAAGGTCTTCTGGAGAATACAGCTTTAGCAAGAAGTTCTGTTAGTAAATCCTTGGACCTCCCTTTAGGTACCTAGACCCCTGGCAATGAAGAAGGAAGGAATCCAGACCCGGAAAAGGAAGCCGAAGATGACAAAATCCAAAGCCTCATCAGGTAATATTTGCATACTGTTCAGCAGATTGTAATTTTTGCCACAGAAATAACATAGATATGTTAAATTTTGTTGTATACACCTGAATTTTGTGAGATAAGGCAAACACTTAGATCAGTGTTTTCCAATCCGATCCTCAGGGACCCACAGACGGTCCATGTTTTTGCTCCCTCCCAGCTCCCTGGGAGCAAAAATGTGGGCTGTTTAGCAGGGAGCTTGAAGGGAGCAAAAATATGGTGGGGAAACACTGACCTAGATTGTTGTATCTTTGACAGGCCCAGGGTCGATCACTCCTGGTACCAGCTCCCCCTCGTCCCGGCCGGTCTCTGAAAATGCCTCCACGATAAAAAGCGAGCCCAGTATGGTGCCATCACCCTATGCTGGACAGACTGTAGTTTCCATCTCACAGGTAAGATACCACACTCAATCACCAGAGCAAGGGAAAAAATGATTCCAAAATACAGTGCATTATGTCCCCAGCTCTCACATTCACTGTGTTTTTACGATATACATATCAAGTATATTAAATTATAACTAATAATAGCTATAGAGAGCAACACATCTTATTTTTGGCATATTTGTAGTACTGAGTCAAAAACTGAAATCATTAGTATTGTGTGTCAGGTAATATAATTCAGCTTTGATCAGTGTTTCTTGTATGGAAACGGATTTTTGTGGATGAACTTCTCTTTTACTTTTTTGCAAGGCGTCGTCACAGCTGGACACTCTGAGTTCTGGTCAAACGGACATCAAATTTGAGGAGTACAGCTTCACGCCCACATCCTCCACTCCGCAGAACTCTTGGTGTGCTTTATCACTGGCGTGAGCGTCTCTTACCGCTGTGCACACAGGACTCACCACACCCGAACGTCTGTGACCAGTGTCAACACTGCCTTAATTATTATAGTGAAAGACTGAAACAGTCGACTGCAGTTAGTATAACAAGTCTAGTAGCGTTTTCCTTTTTTTCCCGTACCTGTGGCATTTCGAAGTGGTACATTTTATTTTTTTTTTGGTGGAGACAATCCTGTCCTGAAGTTGTTATGGGCTGTAAAATTGAAAGAAACAGAAGGAGAAAAAAACAACAGTTTATTACCTCTGAACCTGGTTATTGTTATAGTGTAAATAATTAACTTTGTGAGAACATAATATTTATGTTAAAAAAAGGACAGTAAAAGCATAAAGGTGTGTGCGTGGAAGTAATATTTGAGCTTAGGTCGCTGTGGTCTTTAGCTGTAAAAATTAAAATCCTCTCTAGCTTCCAGTGATTATTTTATTATTAACAGTATTCTTGATTCATGCAAAATACCAATGCAGCTTGTCTTTAAGTTTGGTTGATGGATTTCAGACACTTTTGTGTTTTTCTACCTACTTAACTCCATGCTTGTTTGAGAGTGAACGAAGTGTGTAACTATTGTAAAGAAGATCCTCCATCCTCAGATTAATCACATTAAGTATAAATGAAACTCTGTGTATTTCTTTAATTTCAAGTGCAATGAGTATTAATACTTTCCAGGAGGTGAAAAAGGGTGACAATGAGTATTAATACCTTCCAGGAGGTGAAAAAGGGTGACAATGAAAATTGTTGAATTTTGTTAGAAACTAAATTTATTTTCTCTACTTGGTAATAGAATATTAATGTTATTATATTGCTTTACAGAAGTGCGTTGGCTTGTTTTCCTTTTGGTTACACAAGGTCAGGAGCTTCAGTTTATATGAATAAAAACAGTCTGGGGGAAGCGTTATACACCAGCCTGTGGGAGAAACACTGTCAGTGTTAATGGGTAAAATGTATATCAAACGGAGACAACTGAGTACACTGAAGTAAATAATCTTTTTAATAAGAAAGAATTATAAATATTCTTGTGGTTAGCTCTGGTTTGTTTTGGGTTCATCATTTATTTTTTATTTGCGTTTAAAACATATTAATTTCTATAACTTTTGGGCGATTTCCATACAGGATTTATAGTCAAACAAAACAGCTAGAGGTCAACAGAACATTATTTTTTTTACTCTTTCATGGATAATGAGTTGGAAGATGGATTGGTGGATGTATATTTTTATTTATTTATTATTGTTACT
>JAODKF010006606.1:0-16399 GCA_026779585.1 Mormyrus proboscirostris
GCGCACGTGCAAGTCACAGTACTGGGTGACCAACATATCCCTCAGCGATGTTAAATAGAAAAAATTGTGCGCACAATGCAATCTGGATCCCTTTCTATCTTCAGGGAATAAAAATAATATATGAAAATTAAATTTTGGCGGGATTCACAACCAATCACACATTTTTTTTCTCTTTCTCCGTTACATACACCCCTGCTGAATTCAGACAAAACTGTACCAACTGCTCCAGCAACAATGCTAATATGAAAAAAAGGCAATGAAAAAAACAAACAAAAAGAACCATGCTCGCACATCTGCAAACTACATTAGAGTGAGGATGAGGTAGGAAGGAGAGCATTAAACTGTCCAACCAATTACTGGCAGGGTGCCGTCTACACCCCACGAAACCCAAGCATCACACATAACCAGAGCCATTCACATACACCTTTGCCCCAGCACCAGTGACTAATGGACCAAATCGCAATAGACAAAACATTTGCAAATGTAGACAAAATGAGAAAAAAGGGGAGAAAAAAAACCCCAAAAGAACAACTTGGGGTAATCCAAAATACAGGTAATCTCCAGGTGTCCCTTAGGTAATCATGCCGCATACTACAGACTACAACACATAATCAGACTGAAAAGAAAATAAAAAGATAAATGGATAAACTATGTGCCGTTCGGCAACCTGACCCCATCAAAGTGTCCTTGAGCAAGACACTGAACCCCAAATTGCTCTCGGTGTGCAGGTTGGCACCTTGCATGGCAGCCTCAGCCACCTGTGTATGAATGTGTGGTATGCATGGGTAAATGTGAAGCACATACTGTAAAGCGCTTTGAGTACTCGTAAGAGTAGAAAAGCGCTATATAAACGCAGTCCATTTACCATTTAACTTGGAGTAATCAGTCCTTTAAGCATGAATAACCAGGGACTTGCAAATATTCTGAACATTAGCCTTGACATCAGTAATAACGTCCTGCCCGGACATAGTATATGCATAGTATAAGCCATCAGTGTCTGGACTACAAAAAGACAATGAAGGGCAGCGAGATGAATCCAACTCTGCAACAGGCAGGAAGTTAGCCAGCATTAGCAAGTTCCTATGGATTACCTTCTCCTGCCTGATGACACTGTTACGAATCCTATATGTGTGCGTAGTGGGATTTTTGTCCACTACAGTATGGATTGTCGACTGCCAGCAATTGGCAACCTTTCTCTTTCATCTCTCGGTTTTGTTAGCCAACAGCACATGGTCATTTACATCAATAATTGGTCCCTTGACCCTCTTATTATAGAGTGTTGCATGTCAGCCTTGCTTCTTAACAGCAAGCGCCTGTGCTATCGCCATGGCTTCCTTCAGATCTCCTGTCAGGGCTGCAGCATACTTGTCATAGTCCCCTACTGCTGGATCATTTAGGACATTCCTGAACATATCATCCACAGACAGATGGGAAACCAAAACATCAAACTGAAAGGGGCATAACCCGTCATCTTGTGGGTAGTGCAAAAGTGAGGGTCTTAGCTAGTCCCCTTTTGCAGTGGGTGCCAAGGTTCTCACCATGCTCCCTAGAGTTCTATTAAAGCGTTCAACACTGCCATTTCCCATGGGCTGATAAGGGGTTGTGTACTATTTCTTTACTACAGAGACCTGGAGAAGCGCACAGATCAACTGACTCTTGAAGCTCGCCGACACACACAATGGATGTCTGCTCGAAGGGGTCAGAATGAACCCTTTCTGGATTGTCATACACACAAGAGTACCTGTCCCATAACACCCTGGCAACCTGTTTAGCAGACTGGTCTGGGCTGATCTAGTGAAGTGGTCTGTGATATCTAGCTCATCAGACTTGTTATGCAAGTCTTCAGCAGACCAGAAATAAATACAAACAAGTTCCATTAGTTTGGTAGTCATCACACTCTCCAAGGGAGCTCTGTCCATCAGTTCAGCAGTTTTTATAACAACACAATGAAGACAGTGACGAACAGGCTCTCATATCTCGAACTACCTGCAGCCAAAAAAATCTTTGTCTCGCCAAGTTCAGACTCCTAGACTGACCTTGATGACCACAATGTTCATAGATGCCTTTAAAGACTTCAGCTACGAGCAATTTTGGGACCACAAACTGAAATCTCTCAGACTTAGAGAACAAATCTTTAGATAAACTGTACAAAATACCATTACTGATGACCAGCTTATCCCACTGCTTCAGGTATTTCAAGACAGCTAAAGGTTCCTTCATTTTGTCCCTTCTGGAAGGCCTGCGATGCCTTTCCACATACTGTACAACAAAACCCTAGACAGAATCTTGTCACCATGATGTTTATCCTGGAGCTTGTTCACGGAATAGGCAGGTAAGGGGTCATGGCCAGTTTGAACTGTTTGAGGTACGTGGTGCATTATCTCGGCAGTGCGAGACACTCCACATGCTGCAAATTTGTGTGCGTGATACTGACTAAGTTCTGCTGTAACTGCATATGCTCCCCTCCTATAGCAGATGGGGATTCGTATGGCAGTCTGAAGGCATTCCAAACTGAGATATCACAACAAAGCCTATCAAAAGGCTCATTCAACAGTCTGCAGCCCATGTTCGCCCTCACAAATAGCATCAAACAATGTTCTGAGAGCCTGGCTCGTACTTTATGTCAGTCTCGCCAGCTTGGCCACCCACCGCTAGGGATGCAACGATTATAGATTTTGGTTGTATGATTATAGTCTGAGGAAAAATCACGGTTTCACGGTTATCACGATTATTATGCATTCATTCATTTCAAAACATTATTAGTTAAGAAAATCACATGAAAACTCCTTATATTTTAAGTGTTATTTATTGCTGCTCAATAACCAAATAATATAGGACAAAATAATAATAAAAAAACAAACACTAACGACTCCTCGTTAAAGAGATCATTGTTCCTGTTGTGTGATTGGTTACGTGTCTGCGTCTCCTTAAAGCCCCGCTGGTCCAGAGTATCAGTGCGTGGACACCAATAGTATTCTCTAAGTTCTTGCTATGCGTGTGTGTGGTTCGTATGTGTTTAGTTTCTGGTTCTGCTCATGTCTGTAGGTGTGCCGAGCTTGTTTAGGAATCATTTATGTTTAAACCGTCATTGTTCAAGGTATATTGAAGTCTCATGGTTAGGTTGTATGCTAAGCTAAGTACTATGCTAAGCTACCTAACATGCTATGTGCTAAGCTAAGCTAAGATGCTAAGCTACGTGTTCAGTTCCTTACTTCTTTAAGTGAGGTTTTGTTAGTATTCCGATTGAAACGAAGTGTATGTGAAAAGCTCATTGAGCCTTATTTTCAGTGATTCATTAAAGTTATTTTTACAAGAAGTTTCCTGCAAGCCGTCCTCCCTCTACACCCGACATGATCGACGTTACACTGAAAGCTGTGCACAACTTAGAACTCTCACCGCTACAGTGTTGATTCGTTAATATTTAATTCCCTACCAACGTATTTCATTCACATAATTTGTCAAGGAATTTCACTTAGATATGCATTACCTTTACTTGAGCGCGCAAAGCTGCATGGTGATCCCACAGGTGCTGCATCACATTAGATGTGTTGGATCTTTTAACAGCAACCTTTTTTATGGCACGTTTTGCAACATGGTGATCCGTCATCTTCAATGACGCCCTGGTCATTCTTTTTGTATCCAATATGATCCCAAATTGCCGACTTCAGCCGCTTATTTGGAGGAAAAAGAGTTTTGCTGCTAGATGCCTCAGCCATAGTTAAGTGCGTGTGTGTATTAGCCTTGGTCTCTTATGAGCTCGGAACTTTAAACTAGCGCACAGTTGGCATACCTTTGATTAGCTGCAGCAGTTTTGTTCCGTGCAACATATACGCGGTGTTGAGAAGCCTTTTCGATTAATTAAGTGACGAATTAAAGCACGGTTAATAGTGAAATCGGTTAATCGTAGGACTGGACGATATATTATATTATATATTTCTTAATTTTGATATGATTCCGATATCGATATGGACGATATTAAAAAGCCTCAGGAAAAAACTGCCGACGACACACACAATGGATGTCTGCAAACTGAATTTGCAAAGTCTATAATACCTCCAGGCTCCTCCTATTAAAATTATATCATATTTGTATTTAGCCTTTACAAACAAATGTGAAATAAACCATCAAATAAATAAAACTCTCAGACTCAGCTTATTAACAATAATATATTTCCATTTAACCTAGAACAGGCTGATTATTCATATAAATTGAAACAACAAACAAACTGCTTCAGCTAGGATAAAGAAACAAAAATAATAAAATAAAGAGTGAGCAACAACAAAAACACATTGTTCTGGCCGGAACATTGTTGAGTGTTGATGACACCCTATGACAGGCTCTAGAGGTTTCTGGCAAGAAATACAAGCTGGTCTACATTATCTGGCTTCAGTGATGCCCTTTTAATGTTGCCACCTGTACTAAAAACTCTCTCAGAGGGGGAGCTTGTGGCTTGAATGCACAAGTAATGTTGTGCCAGTTGGCTTACTCTGGGGAAGTTCTTTTGATAGACTTTCCACCAATCCAGAGGGTTTGAGTCATTGTCAGCATCTGGAGAAAGAAGGTAGTTGCTGAGCTCCCTCTCAACTGCCTGCTGTGCACTCAAGCCTTCCGAGTTAGTAGTAGTGGTGGGCCTGTCTGCAAAAAAGCTAGCCAGAGGCTGTTCTCTTGGCTGGTGCACAAGCATCTCCCATGGCTTCTTTTGTGGACTCTGACTCCTCTTCCCTTACCACATCAGCTCTCTCTCCCTTCAGCATCTCCAACACAGCTCTCTCTTTGATGTATTCTCTCTTCTCCTCCATAGTGTACTGACGCTTAAATCTTGGGTCAACGAGGCATGCCATGTCAAGTAGATCATCCATGGTTGGGTCATCATTCTTATTGTTAAGGTATCCCATCACGGTTGTCTTTATGGTCCTGGTGAGCTCTGTGTCATTCTTTGACTCCTTCAAGATGGAGGTGTTGAAGAAATGCATCACCGGTTTTAGGAATGATA
Organism: Mormyrus proboscirostris; assembly: GCA_026779585.1. NCBI lineage: Eukaryota > Metazoa > Chordata > Actinopteri > Osteoglossiformes > Mormyridae > Mormyrus > Mormyrus proboscirostris. The sequence continues at coordinate 4,994 of JAODKF010006606.1, forward strand.
CAATGACATGGGATTCACCGGACAATGCATCAGTGAATTTGAGGAGTGGGCTTAGAGCTGCATCTATAGACTCTAAAACATCTACATCTTGCCAGGTAGGAATCAGTGGCCTGGTCTTCTTGTCCTTTGAGAGGACCTCTGTGATGGCCCTTTTCTGCTCCAGAACCCGCTTCGCCATTTGTTGACGGGAGCCCCATCTTGTTGGTGTTTCACTGATGAGTTTGTGCTTTGGCAAGTGATACTCCTCCTGAGCAGTTGCCAGGTCCCATTTCTTCTTCCATGAATAGGAGAAGGCAGCCACTACCTTTTTACAGACTCCAATAGCTCTGTCCACTCGCTTGTCTTGGTTAACTTTCTCTGCAAACAAAAAAAAATTGCAATAGTTATCATTTGTATTTATATTTCAACTACAATTTATATTGTTATAATTATTTTTTATTAAGAATATTATTTTGCAGAAAAATTCACAATTCTGCTTATAAATTATTTTCACATACGATTTGGCAAAAAAAGTAAACATCTGTTCCCCATGCCAGTAAAACACATTTGAATTTAATTGAGAGAACTGTGAATAATCTATATAAATATGTATGTCTTGACTAAAGAACAAATTAATTCCCTATAAAATCGCTTAAAAAGAGGGAAAGAAATCATAATTAAAATTATGCCACTATGCCAACTAATTATCATGAATTACTTTATAAGGAATTATAGTAAAAATTAAATGAAAATGACAGAAACTTTTCTGAATACAGTTAGTTTCCTTTTTAGACACATTCATTTAAAAAAAAAAAACAGCGCCACATTTTGACTGTGAAACGTGCAGTGCTCATGTTTATTTAGCAAAGTCAAAGCCTTTTTGAAAATCTATTTGAAACGGCCAGAGCTGATATTATGGCGAGCATTTGCATGAACTGTGTATAACTTACCAATGGCAGAGTTCAATCGATGCCCGAAGCATTGTAGTCTTGTCCATCCATTCAACTCAGCGGCTTTGATGATATTGGTCCCGCTATCTGTGCTGATGCAGACCTGTTGCTCGTCACTGAGTCCCCAGGAGGCGAGCACATCTGCAAGTCCGGCTGCAATTGCTTCGCCCGTGTGATCCTCTGGAAAGCAGACCGTCTGGAGGCATAAGCTGACAAGATTCCAATCTTTGTCAATAAAGTGGACTGTCAGGCTCAAGTACGGTTCCGAGGTTCGACTAGACCAGAGGTCAGCTGTGGTCGCAAAATACGACACTGACTTAAGTTGCTCCTCCACCCTGTCCCTAACTTCACTATAAAGTGCAGGTATAGCCGTGCGTGAAAAATATTTTCAACTAGGGAGCTCGAATCGGGGGTCAATGACTGACATCATTTTTCTGAAGCCCATGCTATCCACCATACTAAATGGCATCATGTCCTTAGCCAAGAAGTTTGTAACAGCCCTAGTAATGTCTTTATGACGTTTAGACTGTTTGTCATAAGGTAGGAATGCAGCCATCTGTGTTTGCTTCATTGACTTCTCTGGTTTCGGTGTCGGGGAGGGGGATGGAGGTGGTGGTGATGGTTCGGGGACAGGTTGGCTTAAACTTTTATGATGCCTCATCTTCTGACTCTCAGTATGTTCTATTGGGTGGAACTGCTTCAAATGGTGGAACAGATTTGATGTGTTCCCGCTGCTAGTCGGCACCACTCTCCGGCACATTTTGCAGAGCACCGAAACCTGAAGTTTATCCGAACTTAAAAAGTCGAACCACTTCCACACCAATAAATTAGTCTTTCCTGTCTTATCAACTATTTCATCTGCCTTCTTACTTATGGAAGCTTGTTTATCCACATCTGTATTGCGGTCAGGGGTACTTATTTTGTTGCTAAAACTTTCTGTGACGGAGCTTAACCATCTACTGCTGAACGCTGGCACTACTCCCAGGCCATCTAACGAGGCATCAGTCGCCAGCATGAATGGATGGCTGAAGTACGGATGAGCTAGTACAACAGACTGTACCACCAACAATTTCAACTCATCAAAAGCTGATATGGTCCCTAGGTCCATGGGTCAAGCAGGAAATGACTACCATCCAGGCATTTATCTCTGTAAGGCAATTGGTGAGAGTAGAGTGGATTTGGGGGGTAATGGATTTTGTGGTGATGTAAATCTGAACATCGTCTGCATAATAATGGAAGCGGAGGTTGTGGCGATGAATAATGTTTCCAACAGGAAGGATGTAAATGATGAAAAGAAGAGGCCCCAGCACTGAGCCTTGGGGAATGCCCTGGGACAAGGCAGCAGAAGGGGAGGAGCAGTTGTTGAAATGGATGAGCTGTTGAGAAGGTTTCTTCCTTCTCAGGGAAGCTTCCATTATATCTATCCACTCCTGGACAGAATATTTATCTGTTCCATCCCCTATGAACATGACTGGGTCTCTCTCTGACATCACATGAACAGATATTTGGGGGCCGTCATGCACAAGAGCATGTGTGTCATTCCGTCCCTGTGAACACACAAACCTACGTGGGACAAGACAATGATCATTGCACCGTGAACGGAAAGAGAAAATGAAAAATGTATAAAATGTGCAGGTTTCATAATTGTTTGTCCTTTAAAAGCCAATTATTTTCCTGTCAAGTATACCTTGTTTATAGTTCTGTTTATAGTTGTGAGAACGAGGTAGAAAATATAATGTTAAATAGGTCAGTGACTAGTTATAAAAGTTGCATTCTCATGAGTGTGTGTGTAATTATATATATATATATATATATGGTGAATATATAGTTTAAAGAATGTATAGAATTGCTAAGTGCTCTCCGCAATGAAGACTGTCATGATGCGGCGGGTAGCTATGGACAGCAGACTACCCTATGGTCCGCTGCCAGAGGTGCCCCGGACTCCGCCACAAGCTGCAGGGCAGAAGAAACAGCGGAAAAGCCTAAGACGGGAGGACGCGCCAGAGGTCTTCCTAGCGGTCTCCTCTGCCTGCCCTGCTATGTGTCGGGAAGAGCCCCTCCCGATCCTCAGTCAGGCTGTGTTTGCGCCCAATGTCTTTACGGCCGCTTTGCACAAGCTTGCACCCGGAGCCGCCGCTGCCGCCTTCTGGGATATGCGCTTGGCATGGAAGGGTGCCAGGGCGCTTGGGGATGCCATTGCGTGGACCCCTAAGTTCCCTAAAAAGGCAGCACCCGTTGCAGAGGCCCAAACCCCAGCTCTGCCCTTCGTGGTTCCTGCGACGACCCCTGTGGTTCCTGCTCTGCTCCCTGTGATTCCTGACCTTCCAGTTCTAGTCCCCCCATTCCTGCTCCTGTGCCCCAGGCTCCCATCTCGAGTAGGTCCCTGACCCCCTGGACCCTGCTCGAATCCCCATGCTCCCAGTTCCGGTAGTTCATGATTCCCCAGTCCCTGCCCCCTTGGCGGAGATGGAGGAGCTCAAGTGGGACCCCTCGAGACTGCCCCGATGAACCTCTCCGGTGGGTCACCACAACCACCATCCCAGCATGGCAGGTCCCGGCCGGGTCCCCGGCTTTCTGTCTCCCAGAAAGGGAGAGGACACCTGCATGGAGGTCCCGGCCCCCTTTTCCTACCCTCTGGCTTGCCTTTGGTCTCCCTGGCTTCAGCTTGGTGGCCACCTGCGGGTCCTCTGGCTCCCTGTCCCTCTATGCCTTTTTTCACTCCTGATCCCTTCGTTCCTCCGGTTGGTGTTCCCCCTGTGTCATTTCCTCAAGTGTCCCCAGGTCCTGTGTTCTCTTTTTTTGTGCCCTTGTGTCTGTCAGCATTCCCTGCGGTTTGTCGTTTGAGTTGGTTTCTTTGTGTCTGTTCTGTGTGTCCATGCTATTCCCGGTTCCTTGTTAATGTTCTTGCTTTTTTTTCCCCAGGTGCCGTCATGTCCCTGGTCTTGTCTCTTCGCTCCTTAGGCACACCCGGAGTGCACACCTTTGAAGGGGGTCCTGTCATGTCCCACTCCTCCGATGCTCCCGTGTGCCATGCCCCCTCGCTACCTCATGTGGAATTATGTAGTTGATTAGTCCAGTGTATTTAAATCCACGTTAGAGTATGTTTCCCCAGTCCTGTCATTGAAGTTGCTACCTGTTTTGCACTGTTTTGCCCTGTGTACCTTGCCATTTTCCCTAATAAATCCCTCGTTCCTGCAACTACTGATCCTGTTTTCCCATTCCGTGTGCCTCCAAAGCATGACAAAGACTTTGCTTCTGCTTTCCTGCAAAGAAGAATTTGCTTCATTTCCTTTCTGATTCTCTTCTGAGTGATGGGTGAACAGTAAAAGAGATAAAGATGGGTAATAGTAACAGTAGAACATCTGACTCGGGTCCCGATCCGGCATATGATCCGGAGGGAATGACAGAATTTGAGAGAAGAAATGAAAAAGCATGATCAGTTCAAAAGTAATGGGAAGCGTACGTGTTGAGATACAGTTGAAACTGAAATGGGAGAAGATTTCAGTAAAGACTGTGAGAACTGGTGTAAAGTAACAAATGGGCGTTGGCCCTGAGAGGGAACAGTCGATCCAGTAATGATCCAATATGCAAAACGTGTTGTACAAAGCAAAGTGGGTTGTTTCAGTAATTGCAAGAGCTTAGAAAAACTTGTAAAATGTGAGTTTGTCCCTACAATGAAAGAGTTAGAAGGAGAGAAAGTACGCAGTAAGGGGCTCAATTAAAGATTAGCTAAAGAAAAGGTTAAGTGTGACATAAAAGCACCATCTCTGAACATTGTAATGCAGGGCGGCCAGGACAGACTGTGAACAGAAAGCAGGTAGAGCTGCCGTTCTACCCTATCATTCCAGTATCAGCCACAGCCTCCGTATAGCCCTCTGGCCAAGCTTGAGTTGCCTAAAGAAAACACAGACACATGGCGTCTTGCCACGCACCCGCAAGATGAGGATAAGGGCTTCAGGACTACGCCAAAGTGCACGAATAGCAGAAAGGCGAGCAGCCCTGGGACAACCAGAAGGACAGTACCCCCTGGTGGAGATGCCAGGTCTTCCTGCGACAGATGGCACTTCCACTACAATGATGGTTCAGCATAACTGGGATCTTGCTGAATTGAGAGAAGTTGGTAATTCTCTCCCTGACCACCGTGATGTTGGGGGCATCCGATTCTGGGACGAAGACGAGGTCCAGGTGGGAGGAGAAGAGGAGCTAACACAGGGGCAAGAGGAAATAAAGACAACAAGGAATGTTTCAACTGTGGACAGGTGTGACACTGGAGCAGACAATGCCCTAAGACAGAGGCCAGACTCTCCTTCTGGCCCATGGACAGAGGGCCAACCTTGAACCTGAAGGTGCGAGGGGGAGGGCGAGAAAGAAGGTCAATTCCTTGCCCTAAACCGGTGTGCTCTTTCTGACCTGACCATCTGACATACAGGGGTCCCCCACCAGTAATGCCACCACCAGTCATTGGCTCTTTAGGTGTTCCGCAAGTGCTACAAGAAACTATGCCATTGCCAGTATCCCTTCCTGACGGTGGTTCCATCACCCATGCCGTTCTTCTCTGCGACACCTGCCCAGTTAATCTCCTCAGCAGAGATCTAATGTGCAGGTTAGGATGCAACATCACCGTAAAGGCGAATGGATTCCACCTGACCTCCCTTGTGCTAGGGCTCTCCCCATTGCTGCAAGTCTCACTAACTCAAGCATCAGCATACAGAGCATGGGTGCTCCAGGATGACACCATCAGCCAACACTTAGTGCCTCCACATCAACAACCAGCACCCCGCTTACACTGCACTGCTACACCAACTCAATCAGACTTGGACTACTTGGCCAACTTCGTGGCAGAAACCTTCCCGACAAAGTCCATCATCATTTCCTCTGTCTACATCAGCGCTAAAGTTACGGCTGCTGCTATCACTCTGTCTGCATCACAGCTGAAGTGGCCTTCCACTTCATCTCCCAATGCAGGGTGCCACCCCTCATGTCTCCCTCTGCCAGACTTCAGCCCATTCTTGGAAATCCTTAGGCCCATGGGTCAAGTCCTGTGAGGAAAGAACTGACTGGATAGCTGTGGAAGAGGGTGGGTCATTTTCTGAAATCAGGTGCAGGGACAATTCTGTATAGGGCCCTCCACGGACATGAGTTCTGACCGTGTGAATGACCTGCCTTGGTTGGGAGAGATTCCGTCCTGCTTATGCGCCACTGACAAAAATGACCGCAGAGCTACTACGCATCACCCCTAAGTCTCATCACTGACCTCAGCGTGTTCAGTATCCATTCTCTAAGGAAGCTGAAGAAGGTATTGCAAAAGTCCATCGGGATCTTGAGAACCATGGCACTATCATTGACTACTTACCTGTCAACTCATCCATCCTGCCCGTGAAGAAGGTGGACGGTTCCTGGCGCTTCGTCCAAGATCTACAGGGAATGAATGACTGTCTTTCCTAGAGCTCCTATAGCTCCTAACCCCGCGATTATCCTGTCTTCCATTCTGCCCCAAGCTAAATGGTTTTCAGTCATTTACTTAGCTAATGCTTTCTTCTCAGTTCCTGTTCACCCACACTCTGTTTTGGCTTGCTTACACGTTCAAGGGTAAAAGGTTTTGGCAGTCTCTTAAAAGATCGATCTTATTTCGTGTTAAATCTGTTTGTACAATCAATCGCACAACAGGTCCCATTTTAGGTGTTTTTTGTGGCATTCAAGCTGAATGCTAATGCTGCTACTCAGTTTTGTGCTACTCAGTGTGTGGTGGTTGGATCGATCCAAGTATCTGAAATATCAATGATAATGTTGGTATTGATCAATACTAGTTTAATGAGAGTGATACATCAGTTTCTCTCCTGGATGCACTGCGGCCCTCTATGTAAACTGCTGCTCCCAATTGCCACTGGCTGTCACGTAACTCAGCGGTGCCAGGCAAGCGAACAGGCTCACTTGCGCGCGTGCACATACATTATAATATTTATAATAAAGTATTGTAGTAGTGAGTCACTAAGCCATGCTCACAATAATTAAACAGCAGCGATAGATCGGAGTTTAATCACCGGATGCTGTTTTATACCTGTACTACTACAACCCATACACTCGCACTTCCCACCGTGCTTGTTACTCTATTTACTCACACATACAAACACATTACGTACAAGATAAACATTAACCACTATATATGACATAACACACATTTATAATGACACAAGCGATTACTGAGAACTATTTACAAGCTGGCATCAGTCCAACATGCCGCGCTGCCCGCCAGTACCTCCACGCTACAGTATTTATTTGCTTGTAAACTTTGCACAAATTCCGTCCTGGGTTTTAACTAATTAATTAAAAAATGGCACAGCGATTTGCAGTCTTTGTAAAGACAAAGTTTTGAGAGGTGGGAACAGCGTTTAGTGAAAAATCCCACTAGTGACAGCACATGCTATTGTGCTAGATAACGCAAGAAATACGAAAAAAAGCAATGGATGATTTGGATGTCGCTAGCTTGGGCAGTTTTGCAAACTCGCTACAGCTTGTGATACAAGAGGGTTTACTATCAAACAAAGCTGTTGCCAGTAGGAGAAAAATAGTGGGGCATTTTAAGCATTCGTCACTCGCGTATATTCTCTTGGAATATACTGTAATGTAACAGCAATTTCCTTAAGCCTGTCACCACCTTTTTTTTAACCGGTCGTCCCGAGATTCCACACAAAAACCCACACACCAAATACAGTAACAAATAACTTTCCTTTATTCTTTACAAAAAAAACAGATATAATTCATATAAGATACCAGGTTTAAGAGGGTGCAGGTAGAAATACGGTTACACTGTCTAAACAACGGAACACCAAGCCAGCAACTAGCGCCACCCACCATCACGCAGTGTTGCACACCCCTAAGAGGTCTAAAGATCGGTTAGACTTTAATACACTTCCTTATTATGCATAAATACTCATCACCCCAATTCCATAACACCATATCACGGCAAACAAGCACTCTAAGGGGAGCAGTTACTAGGCTTAAGCACTCAATAGGGAAAACATCCCCAATAAGCCACCCACTCTCACCAAACCCTGGTAAAAAAAATAATAAAAAAAAAACCCTCCCTAATTTGCCCACACAAACTCACTCACTCTTTCTCTCCCACACGCATACACACAGTTCATTTAACAAGATTAAAACAATCGCCGAACTTTCCTCTGTTCACCAGCCGCCAAGACCCTCCCGTGTGTTCATAGATCAGTCTGTGGGCATCGGCGTCCCGAATGCCCACCAAAAGCATACAGGACTCCATCCAAAAGTCAGTCCAGCATGTGGCTCAGTGGGCTAAGCCTGTGTGCCTGTAATCACAAGGTTGCAGGTTTAAACCCAGCCTCAGCATGTCTGTGGGTCCTTGAGCAAGTCCCTAGTTTTATCCATACAGCTTCTGTACTTTTATTTTTATCAGTGAGCGCCCTTGCCTGCAAGTTCTCTTTTACATATACTGCAACACCACCTCCCTTCTTGCCTATCCGGTCTCTACGGAACAACGTATATCCATCCATATTATGTTCTTCACCATCATTGTCACTCATCCATGTTTCAGTTGTTCCTATAATGTCATAAGTGTCCGATGAAATTAAAGCCTCTAAATCATTAATTTTGTTTCTAATACCCCTAGCATTTAAATATAGACCACAAAGGGTAGGCCTTTTACAGTGCCTACTTTATATTTATTGGGGCTTTCTGTCTCTCCCCACATAAATTTGTAACTAACCTCCCCCCCTGTCCCTAGTTTAAGCATTCCTCAACTACTCTATACATACACCTCCTCAATACCTTGGTTCCCCTCTGGTTCATATGCAACCCTTATGGGTCCAAAAGGTCTTCCAGTGCCCCATAAACCTAAACCGTTCTTTCCTACACCACCATTTTAGCCACACATTTAATCCCCTTATCTCAGCTAACTTAGCCTGACTCGCACATGGCATTGGAAGTATTCCAGAGAATACCACCGTGGACGTTCTGCTTCTAAGCTTATCCGTGACTTCTATAAATTTACCCTGCCCATTCCTATGTCATTAGTGCCAACATGCACCACGACCACTGGATCCACCCCGGCTGGGGCCAAAAGCCTGTCCACACGATTTGGAAGGTTCCCTACCTGGGCACCAGGCAGGCAAGACACCATACAGGACCTCTATCATGGGTGCACACATAACTATCTACACCTCTAATAATTGAATCCCCTATTACCATAACCTCCATCCTCCTGGGGGTAGGCGGCTCCTTGGTGCCCAAGGGCCCACCTGCCTCCCCAGTCTATTCCGGCTCTAAAGCTGGAAGCACCTGAAAGTGGTTAGACACGTCACTTCAGGTGAGGCCACCTCTGTGAACTGTGTACGCCCTTTTCTAAGTCTACGACCTACGTTCACCCAGCTCTCTCGACCTACCTGTTCATCATTCTCCCCCCTCCCCGCTTGTGATGAACACGGTGTGTTAGCTCTCCTTTAACTCATTGTTTTGTTGGATGAGAGCCAGTTGCTCGAGGTCACGAACTTGGACCATGAGTGAGTCCACTAACTTACATTGCTTGCAGACGAAGTCCGACTGAACGCAAGCATCGAGAAAGGCAAACATCTTGCAAACACAACACCGAGCTGGTCCCATAATTACCTAACTCACTATGACCCCGTCCTTTACTCCGAGCCCAGTATATTCATATAGCGTATATAAAAACTTTTAGTTTATTGTTTTGACTATACGTTAATTAGATCAAGTGCAGAGTACATTAAAACATTAAATTAACACTTGCGTTAAAACGGAACTTTTTTATATAAATTATCCGACATCCGTCAGCAATAACAACCTTAAAATTAAACTTTTAAAATAGCCAAGTTAACAATTACCTACCCGAGACTAACTTTCTGCTGAACCACGTTTAGTTAAACTAAAGCGTACTTGCTCTAAGGAGGCCGAAAAACCACAAAAAAAAACCCTCTCAAAGCAGGCTTCTGCCGGAGCGGGGAAAAAAGTGGAAAATGTCCTCCTGGCCCCGACTGGTAACCGAGCAAAGCTCAGGAGCAACTGACCATTCCGCGTTAATGTTACCGACGTTAGGTAATATTACCCCGCGGGTGTTTTATGCGAAAGTACGCGGACAGAAACGCCACTCGCGCAACACCCGCAGCTATCAATAACATTCGCGCTGTCAATTAATAAGGACACACAAGTACTCACGTAAACCACGAAAATAATAAAAATAAAGTTGAAAATGAAACAACAACGACCCACGTAACCGTAGTGGCATACAAACACTCAAATATACTTCCAGATAATTCCAGTCAACCGCTTCAACAGACACACAACACAAGTGTACAAAGCGTCTACACCACTCGCGCACAGTGCAGCAATCCCAGCAGCCTCTGCAGCAATCACAGCAGCTTCTGCAGCAATCCCAGAAATCTCAGCAAGCCTCATTCAATTCAGCACTGTATAAAAAGGGAAGGGAGTAAAACCTACAACTCCAAACAGCAGCAGACGGACAGTCACTGCATCCACATCTCAGCCTTACGATGGTAGGTGGACAGCGTTCGTCATCTTTAACTCTTTCAGCTCTTGCGCTAAGTATACTGCACTGAGAATGTTATACAAAATGTTTAGCTATGTATGATTGGCCAGAATTGACCTGGTTCTTATAGCAGTTTGATTCAAGAAGTCTTTAGAACTGAGTTTCTTGGTGTCATGGAACCATGGTCACGAAAGAATGTTCTGGCATCATTGCTTTGCAGCCCAAAAAGCTATGAATTTATGGGCATTCTGTTGCCCAAAGGATTATTCATTTACTCAGATTTCTGTGTTCATGTTTTCAGTGTTTACAGGTAAGTCATTTTTAGATATGTAGTGTAGCAGGAAAATTGTCGAAGGGGTGACATGGTGCAGTGGTTAGTACTGTTGCCTCATACCGCTGAGACCCAGGTTGGAGTCTCTGCCGTGGGTGTGTGTGGGGGGGGTTAGTTTGCATGTTCTCCCTGTGTCGTCATGGGGTTTCCATATCCAAAGACATGCTGAGGCTAATTGGAGTTGATAAATTGCTTCCAGGATAGGCTCTGGACCCCCCCGCGACCCAATAGGATAATGCGGGTTGGCGAATGAATGAATTAATATGAGCACTGTTGCTACCAAGGATAATTCATTTACTTGAATTCCTGTACCTTTTTAGGTATGTAGAATAGGAAGAACGTCCTTGTTTCATTGCATACAGCCTATAATTTTTAAAAAAAGAAATTATACAAGGGCATTCTGTTGCTACCCAGGACTATTAATTTCCTTGGATTTCTGTGCTTGTTTGAATTATGATTCATTTTTAGGAATTCTGTATACCGTGGACAGTTTGCAGACATTCTTTGTTTCCCCAGTTTCCACACAGGCAGCTGGGGGTTGTTGTGGCAGCTATCCTGTTCTTCGGTCTTTCGTCGGCCTCTGAAGGTTGTCGTGCACCTCAATATATTCTTTCAGC
>JAODKF010006607.1:0-16389 GCA_026779585.1 Mormyrus proboscirostris
CCCCCCCCCCCCCCCCTCCCAGAAGTGATCAGGACTTTGACGTTTGCCCCACATGATGGGTAAAATGAGTCCCCGGGGAGCGTCTGATGGTGCACGCTCCCGCAGGGACGAGCATGTGGTAGCCCTGCTGGCGGTGCGCGGGGACGCCAGCCGGGACATGAGGCAGACCATCATCGAGACGCTGACCCAGAGCAAGTCCTCGCTGCCGGCCACCGCACAGCCCATCTTCAAGGACATCACCGTGTCCTCCATCACCTCCATGGCCGTGCCCAAGCTGCTGAAGTAGCTGTGGGTGCAGCACTGCGCCCGGTGTCTGCATGGACGTGCCCTCCGTAAAAGTGGGAGCAACTGAGCGGCGATCTGCAGGGGGGTCTGATACCCGGGCCGCACGACGAGTCAAAGCCAGTCATCTGAAGCACAGAGAGACGCTCCGTGGTCGGAGTCGTGCTAATCCGCCTGAAAGCAGGCAGCGGCTTAACTCCGGTCAGTGGGTTTAACAGCTTCGGAAAGTATTTAATCTTTTATTAAAACTCACACTTTATCATCTGCCTGCTTCCTGTGTCCAGAAGTGGGTAGTTCGGGTCCAGAGAGTACAAATCTAGACCGAGATTTTGTTTCAACCAACCAGTTCATTACCCTCTGACTGTGACTCTTTATACTCAACTGGTTGGTTGAAACAAAATCTCGGTCTGGATTTGTACTCTCTGGACCCAAACTACCCAGCTCAACCGGAGGATTGTTGTCATTGTGAATATTTAATAAAATAACACTTGTCGGTATCGAATGGTGTGTGAAATAGATGGTAAACATCCTTGGATTTCCTCTGCTCTGTAACATACACATTCAAAGGTATAGTTCCCATCCTGCGGTACCAAAAGGCTGCATGTTGCTTTCTTGTGTGGTTTCGCAGAGCTGATGTTCCTCTTTTTGTCAGCTTGTCCGTGATCGCGCTAAAATAAAACCCTGTGGTGTGCAGTCTAGCCGGTATGCTGTCTGTGGCGTGCAGCTCATGATGGCGGCTCCGTGGCAGTACAGACAGCTGTAGGACGCCGAGTTGCGTGACCTCTGCTAATTGTTGTTGTTATTCTGGTCCTGTTTGGTCTAACGTGGAAAGTGACTTAGACAGCAGCCGCTGATCCCGCTTTTAAGCCGTGAATCAATGATCGGCTACATTTAACTCTTGGCAGTTTGCTTGGAAATAAGACCCATGGGTTTTTTTTTTTGTTTGTTTTATATAATGGAATGGAAAGTCCTGGAAGACGGAAGGGCGCAGGACTGGTGAAGTAGGTCAGGCTAAGAAGGGGCAGTCGGGTGCCCGTTCACGCACGTGTGGCCAGGTGGAGCAGCACCCTTTACGCTACGGAGCAGAATCCTGGATTGATGATTTGTTTACCGTAATTCACTAAATAGATGGATCAAGTCTAATGAATGAACGCCGCTGGAAAGAGGCCATCAGAGTGATGAAAGTGATGGAAAACACCCTTACATCACTGTACTTGTGTAATACTGCCCCCTTCTGGATATTTTAATATGCGATTTAAAGTACTATGCTACTCTAAAGTGCATTCATTTATTTTTTATATATATATATATAAAAAATTATTTGGATTTGTAAGGTATGTTCCAGTGCATTCAATCACAAATGACAAACTTCCAATATTTTATTTTTAATAAGTGCACTTCGTCTGTTTGCTCTAGGAATGTAGTTCACTCTAGCGGAAGATTAACAAAAAAATAATGTATATAAACTTGCACTGGGGCTGTCAGCATCTCTGGACACAAACAGCTCTGAGTGATTCACTCTGTCCTCCCATTAATCCAGTTTAGTTCTCTGCTCTGGCTTATAATGGCAAATGATCTCCACCAGGACATATGTGTTTATGAGCAGGAAGATCAGGCCAGCCAGCCAGATGAGCACGAAGGTATTCTGTCCCTCAAACTCCAAGCAGTACGCGGGGGCCAACCAGAGCGTCTAGGAAACAAAGCCAACGCTAGTGTCAGGCGAATCATTCTTCATCTATCTACTGTCCGTCACATGACTTTGAATAAAGCTCTACGGCCAAAAACACAGCTGAATGGATATTTCCAGGGCATGTGTTTTGGGGAGTTGAAATCTAGCAGTTTTCTGAAGTATGTAAATGACTGCAGTGCAGCTTCTTGTACATCTATCATGTGGCTCGTAAATCACACCCAGTGCCGAAACGGAGTTACCTGTCCAGCGAACCAAAGCACCAGGAGAGCCAGTCCCCTCCTGAGTGACATGGTGAGCCGAGGGAGGACTAGCGGCAGGAGACACAGGTACCACAGGAAGTACTGTAAGAGACAGGCGGCAGAGTTAACGGTGCCACGGGAAGTACTGTAAGAGACAGCACACAATGAGTCAATCTGTGCATTAACCTGCAGCTCAGTATGTTATTTATAACAATATGTATTTTGCCTGGAAGCAACAACGTTCAATGGAATAATATTCTATCACAATTATTTGCGTGAGACAATTTATTCTGACAATCATTGTGAATTTCAAGGTAGTGCTGGGTCACAGACACGGAGCGGCGGCCGTGCTAAGGGTCACAGACACGGAGCGGCGGCTGGTACCTGGGATGTGCAGACTTTATTGAAGCAGACAAAGATGGCCGTGTTCAGGAAGCAGCAGAAGGCCAGGTCGGAGTGGTACGCCAGCGAGATGAGCAGCAGCAGCAGCAGCTGGGGCAGGAATGCGGCCAGGCCCAGCCCCAGGCTCCAGGGGCCCTCTGCAGTCAGGTACAGCATGTAGAAGTAGGCAGAGAAGTTATGGCGGATGTCCCTCCTGGTCAGGTGGTAGAGGTAAGTTTCCTGCAGGAATTCCCAGCCATACCTTTGCCAAGGAAAGACAAGGAGGATCACAGCACGAGCAGGACCCAGGCCGGCAGATAAGCCTCATCATCGACGGCAGAGGAGATGCCTGACAAGCAGGTCCACCACCTCAGTCCTGCGAAACGCTGCAGACCCAGTCACTGGTGTCCCAGAATGAAACTAATTCTTTAAAGGACAGAGGAACACAATGCAGAGTGGCTGCCCTTCGCAGACAACTTACAGTACAAAAAAGAAAGTTGAGGGAGGCCTTAAAGACAATTTCCACACAGGATCAATAAAGTAGCAATTATTATTAAAATCCTGGGTGGGTGGCAACCCTATTCACAAGAAACCCGAGTAGCCGGACAGGCATAATTTAGCATGGTTTAAGGGTTTAGCGTGGCTTACGGTTCCCTCCGAAATATAAACCACGGCTGCCCCCAAAATGCTCCGTACTGTATAACTGCCCAATAACTGCGCCTTCCTTAATTTCTGCTCGTTTCACTTACATCTGGTAGAACAGTAAGGTAAATCCGCAGAAGACCGCTCCGGAAACAGCAGCAAACACAAGCAGGTCCCTGTTTAAGAACCTCCGGAGGGCTTTCACCAGCTTTCCTCCACAGCGGGATGGTACCGTGTCCGCGGTGCTGCGTCCCGGCCCGGTCCGGAGTGACAGGGCGATGGGCAGGGCGTAGGTCACCGGGTAAATCTTCATGTGCACCGAGAGGCCGTAGAAGGCGCCTGCACGGGCCGGGTGCCCATCCTCCAGGCAGGACAGCGTGGCGAGCACCAGGGCGGCCAGCAGGCCCTCCGCGTTGCCCCGGCTGGAGACGCCAGCAGGCAGGGGGTTCAGCAGCCACAGGGAGCAGTACCGACAGGCCAGCTGACACGGCATCCCCCGCCGGCGCAGGATGCTGTACGTCAGGTAGCCAGAGATGAGGTCACATGCGATGAAGAGCAGCTTCCCAAAATGTACGCTCAGGTAGATGTTAGGGACCAGCATCCAGGCCAGCAGAGGGGTGTAGCGGTAAGTGGATCTCCTGTACGGCGACGCTCCCTGTTAAACGTCATATAGGCAGGGATGCGCGTAAGTCCGCATTCGCCTTAAAAAGCGACACGTGCGGCATTCGATTGGCAGAACAGCGCATTTTTACCTTCATACCGCAAATGGAAGGCGAATCAGTTTATAAAGATTAAAATGCACGATAATTTCTTGTCATATTAGCGCAGATGCGTGAGCTGTCACAACAATCGATTGCTCTGCATATAGACAAACTATATAACGACTGCAAGAACATGGTCATGGTGATTTCTCTTAAAACTGCATGCACTATACAGATTCTGTGCAATAGCACAATCCACAGACCGCATTTATAAAGCGCCAGAATACAAAATTTAAACAGACTTAACCAACCTGTGTTACGAATCTGGATGCATCTGTGAATACGTGGTAGTCGATGTCTGTGTATTTCACCTCCATAGTTTCATCCTGATACATCCCAAAGAAAGTCAGGAGAATTCGCATCAAAAGCGCCGAAGCGAATAACAGCCGCTTTCCGGTCAGGACGGCGCCCGCCCGGTCCATGGCGGAGACCGTGACTGTGTTCCTGGCTCCTGTCACCGCACCTAAGCCTAAAGGTGAAGGACGCCGTCCATGCTGCTATGACACTGCGTCCCTTCAGCCGCTACATCCCTCACCTCACACTCCACCGAGGCGCCAGCAGGCTTCACAAGGGGGGCAGATTTATTTTGCAACACAGCCTATAACTATAACCATACACTACACAAACAGCGACCCCTCCACTCCGACGCGCCGTATAGGAAGAGACCTAAGCGGGGGAGTCCTGACGCCGGCCGGCCCCCAAACCTGCGATTCGCCAAGACGCCTTTACTTCCGTATGGCTGCGCCAACGGCTTTCAGCAGGAAGCCTGCGACCCGAAAGTGGTTCTCTGTCGCTTTTCCGTGCGTGTCAGTGCTTTAATATAGAGGAAGACATGAGCCGCATGCACGGACAGACGCTGGCGATGATACCCACATATTTAGGGAAAATGTGGGCCTGGTATTTTCTTTAAAATGGGAGCGATTATTGTGAAAACCTGGGGTTTTTCCATGGCGTACCAGTTCGACGTCATCTTTCCTGGCCGAAGACTAGATTCAATACTAACAGAATTACGGCAAATGTTCCCGGATGCTGGGGTGTCTCAATACTAAAAACGTAGAGACCGTACTTGCGGTCTTGCCTCCTAAAGACAAAGAGGGTATAGGTCTCGTTCGGCGAGGATGTAGCCGACGTATCGCTCTTGTCAAGCCCCACAAGTAGGGAGCGGACGGATAACCTCCATTGCCATTCAGCCGTGTCGCCTTGAGTAATGAGGTTTTCCAAATTATGGTGCTGTATACAACGCACCTTTGCTGTCTGAAAAATAATCCGGAATCGTCTGCACTGAACCTTCAAACTGAGCGCCGACATTATTCCTTAGTTTGAAGCGACTCAAAACGCGTTAAAACAGTTACCTAATTGGTCTAATGTATTTTCCGTTTAAAGGAATAGTATAGTGGAATAGTTCCGAACGCCTGTTGTATAAGGTTAAATGCGCATGCACTAGTCCCTTGAAGGCTTAGCCATAAACTGCACTGCACCGCTTGGACCTTGTAAGATCTGTTCATCGCCAAGCACAAAACTGCGAAACAAACAAGAAAGAGACGGTCTATCGATCACACGTGATTAGTAACATACAGAGTCAGAGTGTGATAAATTTTATTTATTGCTGAAAAATCTTGGGGGAGGGGTCAATTTGCATAAAAGTCAACTTTGCTTTAGAAATATTTACCTTACTAGTTAGTACACAACATTTAAATATCAAAGTACAGTAAACAGACTGGAGGTAATATGTCCTCCTTATAACACAGCATTTCAATCTTTCGTAAAAATGTAACAAACGGGAGGTTCCGATGTAGTCTATATAATCACGTAGGTCACTCAGCTCAAATACCTAGTCCACAATTATTCTTCTTTATTTTTTCAAAGCATTACTGCGATTTTAATCAAAATAAATTCCACATCACCCACTGTTCATTTTACGTCAATATAAATGACAGTTTTCGCCATTACAAAAGGAAGGACTCGGAGTGTTAAGAAATACTTTAAAAACCATTTTCACCATTTTAAAGAAACTAACGATAAAGTAGTTCTCTCTGACAATCGGTCAGAGACCTCCAAGAAAGACAGAAAAAAATAAAATCCCATTTTCTTGGAACTGGCTGGAATCAAGCAAACAGGACGTGTATATTCCCCACCACAGAGTAAACACAGATGTGCTTCTCGAATGTTCCTGCAAATTTCAGAAATCCTCTCCAGCCTGGACGTGTCTTATGCTTTAGTGTGTGTGTCTCTACATATGTGAACACGACCATAAGTACACGAAGCATGCCGGACAGAGCCGCTGGAGGGGGAAAAAAGAAAAGAAAAAAAAGAGAACAACCTAATCTGCATCCAGGGTAACCACAGCAGAGACTACGGTCGGGTCGCCACACAAACTGCAAATACGCTCGCATGGAAACCACTCACGGAAATCCCAGTCAACGTTGCAGTGCAAGCAATGACGCCTCTGAACTACGCCCTCTTCTGGCCACATCGGGAGTGCATAATGTCCAAAAGGTATACTGAATGCATAACGGCGAAGTGTGTAGACAGCAGCGCCCCCACACCGAGCAGGGCTGCCTCAGTGCACTTACGGACCAAGGGGATTAACTCCAAGTAGCTATAGTGCATATTGACAATTACAACAGAGCAGCATTAAACGTAATGACGTGACGTACACATGACGATTAACTCCTTAATATACGCTTCACATTTTATCAAGTTGTAGATGCTTTGAAACAATTACTTTGTAACATCAAGAAACCGCCAGAAAAGTATGAAAATTCAAATAAAACATTATACATTCAAAACTGTTTCCAAAGAAATTCAGGAACACAAGAAATGTGTGCGGTATGCAAAAAAGTCCATACAAACCATATCCTTAAACATTTACACATTGTACTTTAAATAAATATAAAAGTTGCTTTTTAGACAATTAGCTGCTGTAACAGTCCTTGATAGTTTTCCTTCCTACATGGAAAAATCCTTTTCATTTCCACCTTTTAAACAGCTGTAACTGTAACTTAACCCACCCACTCTCTCTAAAAGGCAGAGGCACAGGGCACAGATACAACACAGTCATTTATGGTTCTGTTTTAGAGTTTTCTTATTTTTTCTTTTTAATAAGCAAATTGTGCATTGAGATGTTAATGAAGTCTGTCTGAACTATGAGCCGACATCGGACCTATAGAGACAGATACAAAGACTGCAGTTGTTCATACAGAAAGAACCAGAGAACAGGAAGCAGACATATACAATGATAAAAGTATCCCTCACACAAACCAAACCCTAATAGAATTTCCCTGCACCCCCTGAATAAGATCAAATCTCCAGGCCTTCATACTCCTTTAAGAGACATGGTGATTTTTACAATTTAAGAAAATAACTTTGTAAACAGATGTCAGGTGTCACTCGCCAGTCCTCAGTGCAAAGTCCCAGCGGCCGCCGAGGAGAGTCGGGCATCAGCGTGGGCTTCCTCTCACCTTGGCAGAGGCGAGTTTCAGGCACAAAATGTTTACAGGTTTTCCAATCCCCCAAAGCGCATTCTAAAAGGTGGTAGGATTAAAAAGAGAAAAAAAAGACCCCTAAAAACTACAGGCCTCTGGAATATTTTTTTTGTGGCTGAAGCAGAGCTGCAGTGCTCTTCAGTCGGCTTTGTCCGATCCGTCTGAAGCATGAGGGCCGACGATCTTCAGCCGAAAGCCACCTGAAAGACAGAGAGGGAGGGAGGATCACTTCACATGCCAGGAGACATGGAGAGACCGTGGCAGGAAGAAGAAAAATGAGAGGAAAAAAAACGAGGCAAAAACAAAAGGCTCTAAGGGCCCTAACTCCACATGGGCGCCTACAGACAGCCAGTCCCGCTCAGTAACACCGCTTCAGATATATAAATAAAGGAAGGGGGGGGAAAAAGACCCCACAGCTTGGGCATCAACGGGGGGGTGGGGGGCGTGCTGCTGTACCACTGTACAGCCCCTTCCTCCTGTTAAAGTCTTGTAGGCTGGTGGAAGGCGCCCCCCGCAGGGAAAAGTCAACCTTGCTTGCCTAAGTATTGACTGTGCGGGGGGAGGCAGCTCGGAGGCTCTTCTCACTTGGGGGGGAACGGCAGGGTTAGTAGGGGTCCTCTCCAGTCCCTCCCCCTGACTGTGGTAACATTACCTTGCTGCGCTGCGTCAATGGAGGGCTGTTTGCAATCCTGTGCATAGTGCCCACTGACCCCACAGTTGTAGCAGGACGCGCCGGTGCCCTTCTTCAGGCCAGGCAGCAATCCCACCGACGGGAAGAGCGGCTGGTAAATGCGGCCAAAGGCGGCCAGGTGCTGCAGGCCGTAGCCGGCCTGGGCCCCAAGCACGGGATCGGAGGGTGTGTACAGCGGAGGCCTGCTGCCGTAGGGCGTGGGCGCCGCCTGGAAGAAGGGCAGCTGGGCGGCGCCGGCACTCCCGGCCCCCTGGCTGAGGTAGGCGCCGCCCCCGCCGCCACAGAGCGTCGTCAGGTGCAGGAGGGGCTGCATGCTGAATGCCTGACGCGCCATCTGAGGTGCATAGCAGTAGCTGGGCGGGTGCATGTTTCCGCAGCTGCCGCGGCAGCCGCAGGCACCGCAGCCCGCCGGCTGAGGAGGGCCCGGCTGTGGCTGCTGAGGGGCGGGGCCGTTGATGAAGGAGGTGCCGTCACTCTGGGTGGTGCTGTGTGTCAGGGTGGGGCTCGGCGTGGGGGCGGGGCCAGGAACATGCGTGGGCACCGTGGCAGCCTGTGACTGGCCTGGCGTGGAGGTGGCCGAGGAAGCGGGCGGCCCGGCGAGGCTGTAGGACGAGGGCAGGGCGGACGGCAGGGACATCCCCGGGGCTTTGGGATGGGGCTCCGGCAGGGAAGGCTCGGTGCTGGGGAAGGCTGCCTGCAGGGGGGACACGTAGGCGGGGCTGGGTGGGATCACGCTGATGGCGCCCATTGGTGGCTGGTGCACTGTAGCGGAGGCCCCACCCTCAGAAATAGGTGGGCCAGGAGCGGGGCTGGGGATGGGGACCATCTTGAAGCGCTGAACCAGGGGCTGGATAACCGGGCTGGCAGGGGGCGGCAGGCCCAGCTGCGAGGGGGGTGCTGGCGGATGCTTCTCTAGGGCCCCCGTGGGGAGGGGCTCGCGGAAGGCGGCGGGCAGCGGCACCATCACACCACCAGCTGGTTTCTCTGTCCTGCTGGTGCCGTTCGGCACCACACATGCCACAGGCTGCATGAAGGCCATCGGGGAGAGCTCGGGAGGGGTCGGGGGCCCGTCCCGCTGCGCTCCGGGCAGCATGGGTCGCACGGTGGCCACGACGGCGCCCCCTACAGGCTTGCCAGGCAGGAAGCCGTCTGCTCTGCCCTTACTGGAGTCGTCGGAGTTACTGTCCGTTTCTGCAGGAAGGATCAGAATACAGAGCTCGATCACGAAGGGACGACATCTTCAGGAAGGCATCAGGGTGCAGATTTAACGGAGCAGCCCTGGTGTGCATTAATCGCGAGTGCCAACTGCGGGAGACACGCCCACCTCTGTCCTTCTCGTCCTCGCTCTCCAGGCTCTCCCGCCCATCATGCTGTGGACTGGAGGGGGAGCTGTAGCTCTCCGAGGACGTCTCCCCATACGCATCTGGGCCCAGCCCTGTGGCCACAAGCATAGCACATTCACATGTGGGAGGTTAAATCAAGACAACTGCCCCTTATGCAAGGCTCTTCCTCAGCTACAGAACAATTAACAGTGCCTGGCATGGCGAGATCTGGATTGTATGGCTTTTTCCTACTGACAGTTAAGTGAAAGTTAATTAAACAAGAATGTATCTGCAACGAAACCTGGCAGCTAGTGAGTATTAGTGTAGAGATGCCAACATGCCAGGCCCTGCCAGATCCCACCCTTCCCAGTCTTGCCCATCCCTCGCCCCACCCTTCCCAACCCTGGGCTGCTCCACCCACGCCCGGCCCGGCCCAGCCCGGCCCGATCCAAGCTGGCAGAAACAGCAGCAGCAGCCACCTGTGCAGAAAATGAATAGAAGCTCACAACGGCCACAGCCCACCATGCCCTCCCGAGGGGCTCACACCTTTACCGCCCAGCTGCCGCGTGAGCTGCGGAGGGCCCGGCCTGCCCTCCCGAGGGGCTCACACCTTTACCGCCCAGCTGCCGCGTGAGCTGCGGAGGGCCCGGCCTGCCCTCCCGAGGGGCTCACACCTTTACCGCCCAGTTGCCACGTGAGCGGCGGGCCCGGCCTGCCCTCCCGACGGACTTGCAACCTTTACCTTTGCCGCCCGGCTGCCGCGTGAGCTGCGGAGTACTCAGTCTGCCCACCCCATTAGAGGCAGAGGCCGCCCTGACCTCTGGCTTCTTCAGCTTCTCCCTGAGGAGACAAATACAGGGCTGTCACATGTTATCACGGGGCCAGACCCTGCCCCTTTGACAAGAATATGGTTGCAGATCCACAATGTGGCTGATCCACTGTGGGACATTTGGTTAATAGTTTAATTCACTATCATGTGTGGATTGCTTATATCCAACACAAAACAATAGCTGTAAGAATTTCATTTTAAATAGTGCACAATGTAGCAGATACCAAAAAAATCTCCATATTGAATGAAAATAAAACAGTACTGGGACCACAGCGGACTTCCGGTCTGCCTCACAGAGGATCTCCCTCAAAGCGTGTCTGCCTCACAGAGGATGCTACCCAGGGTTACTAAACTACGAGTTAACCAGGTAACAATGGCCCAGTTTGTGCCGTTTAACCTAACTGGAGTGACCAGCTGTCCCACTGGCTCACGGCCCCCAGAGTGATGTTCCTTACCGGTCTGCTGCCGAAGCTCTCACTTTGCTCTTGTTGGCTGGTGGCCCGGTCCGTTTCTCATCGCCGGGGTGCTGTTGATGGAAAACAGACTCAGGAGCCATGAACACGAGCCAGCCGGCGCCGGGGGGGTTCTCAGGGTCTGAGCGCTGAGGAAGCAGGAGACTCGCTTCTGGATTCGCCGTCATGGCGGCCCCTGTCGCTCCGACCACACCCCCGAACCTGGGGGGTAAAGCCCCCTCACGCCATCTGCCATCACCACCCACTGGACCCACTGAACTGTCATCCATCTCCATCAGCTAAACTGACACTCACACGCGGCCAGGGGAGAATAAACGCGGGAGAAAATGGGGGTGGCAGAAAATGGTGATGATCAGCGGGCTCCCCCCGTTCCATAATGCCAGACTGAGGTCTCTGTGGGTTGGGGCCGGGCCAGTTCTGACCCGTGCACACACCTGTATGCCCCCACATACCTTCTGTGGTCCCGCCCCACAGGGATCCGGGCCAGACTTCTGCACAGGATTCTTCCTCCTCCAGTCTGTTACTCCATTCAGCTCTGGGTGGGGGGGCCTCCGATTGTCAGTCTGTGGGCTCCTTACACCCTGGAGGCTTTGAGGGGGACGGGGAGGGGCCATTAGCATATGGGGGGCACTGACCCTCAGCACAAACCAAGCAATGAGCAGCGAAAGCGGCGCGAGGCTGCCCCCTGCTGGCTCACCCGAGGCTCGGGCTCTTGCTGCCAGGCTTCTTGCGGTACCCAAGAATGAAAGACTCCATGTCTGGGGGGGGAGGGAGAGAGGAACTCGTGAGCAGAGCGAGCGTAGCCGTCACACTGCCTCCAACAGGTCGCTGGGGAAATTGCAGCCTGGGACATTCCTTCATAGAGCAAGAATGCCCAGCTCTCATTTCCTGTTCCGCTCCGGCTGTCCAGAGGGATCCATATCAGATTTACGGAAAGGATTCGTTTTAGTGTTTAGTCCACAAAGAGCACACACACACACAGTTCAATCAGCACTATTCCGGTACAGGATTTCCAGTGTTTGCAGCTAGAACTCATCATTTAAATCAATTAAGTCTCATTTGAAATAAACAATTGTAAGAGAGAAACTTCTGCCTCCTACAGTCCCTGGGAGAGAGACATTTGCTTGAACTTACGCACTGCAGGCTGTCACTGGGGACAAGGGTTAAACCTCGCTTTATAATTACAGTTCATCTAATAAAAATGTACATGATGAAAGAGCGTGTGCGCCACTTTCCGGCGCAGATTAATTTGGAAAAATTGTGGGTGGGGGGTGAAATCTGGGAGTACGGCACATGGCAGGCAGCGCCATCGGTAATCAGCGAGCAGAGAGTCTCAGACTGCGTTAAGCACTGTAATCAGGCACGGGAAGCAGCGTTACGGTACAAAGAGCTTTATTTAAACACACAGTAATGAGCTGTGCTTTTAAAAGCTTTACTGGTTTCTGTGTCTAGAAGCGCTTATAAAGCGCCTTGGTCCCTTGTCCTGAATGGCGTAGGGCCGCGCGATTCTGACAAAAAGGGTGAATCATGATTCTTTTGCTTAGACTTAAGATTCTCTGCAACAATTTTTTGTTCTTAAATTTTAACATTTTTTGCGCTCAAACTGCAAAAGGAAACAACAAAACGTACGATTCACCCAGGACCGACACTCCGTTAGGGTCAGCAAAGCGGCCAAACCAAACGCTACAGTACCAAAATGGCCAGAGGGGTCATTTTTTGGTACTTTGGGGGGGGGGGGGGGACTTTCTTTGTTGAACGGTTATGCAAATAGCCTGCTGCTGAAACGCGATATAATCGGCATCTTGAAAGCAGTTGTGAACGATAAACGAGGTCTAATAATAATAATAACATCAACAACAACAACAACAACAACAACCGATCTGGTCGAAAGAATCGGAGGTCAGGATAGCATGAAAAGAAAGGAAGCCTTTTGTATAATGTAATAGGATGGCATGATATTGGAAAATTTCTAAGCATTGCAATGTGATTTTGTTGTAATAAATATTGCGGTATTTGTAAAACAAAAAAAAAGAGGTTCACCATAAATTTCTCAAAAACCCATCTAGGAATGATTTAAACAAGAATGAAAATGATTATGATTGTCTCAGAGAATGCATGCAGCACGCACGCAAAAGCAGCAGAGATAAAACTTTAAACTGTTTAAAAACCATACAAGATTATCTTGAAAAGGAATAATCATTAAAATTGCAAAACGCGATCATTTTTTTTCTAGGACAGAGTAGAAATGTTTTATCGAATCCTAAACTCGGCGTGCTATAATGTCCGTACAAAACAAAGTAAGGAAAAGCCTGATCTGAATCCAGCCAACTGCTGAAGAGCACTGCACATCATCCAGCCCTATAATACACAGCCATCTTTCAAATTCAGTACAAAATATCCGCCTCAAGCTGTGATGTCATTCAGTACCGGTGACGGTTTTTATGTCAGTGAAAAACCAACACCTTCAAGGTACCAAGAGTACGGTACTTCAAGAACCACAAGTAAGGTACCTGAAGCAGTAGAAAAGCACTCATTAAAGACAATGCAGAATTATGGGACGCTTGAGACTCTCTGGGGAAGAGTAGGAGCGCTTGTTTTGATCCAGCTGACGTAATACAATGCAGAAGGACCACTGTAATTTAGAAATGAGATCGCATGGAGGTGTGAATCAAGATCGTGTTTTTTTTTTTTTATGATTAATTGTGCAGCCTTAGTACGGTGGGAGCGGCAGAGAGAGGCTGATCACAGTCATGTGGTGACATATACACCCTAACCCCCCTCCCACTGTGTAGGGTGGTTCCCTCTGTGTTGGAAGCAGGCAGAGGTAGTACTCACGCGCACCTTCCTCCTGGCTCGAGGCCTCAGAACCGTCCTCCGCGAAGTGCTCGCCTGCTGTAGCAGGCTTCCCCAGGGGGGGCGCCGTACCTGCAGAGGGGGAGCGGCCGGGGCCGTGAGGGGCGAACGGTGTCTGCCGAGGGCCTGGGCAACACGAGCACTAGAATAGCGCGGCCATTGTGCTCTGGCGTGTGTTCACTAGGACGGCTCACTAACAGGAGAGCGGCTGGATGTTCAGCTGCATGAAGGCAAAACCACTGTGCTATTATTGGAGCACGAAGGTACTGTTTACATCGAAGTGACGGCTATTTCAAAAGAAACAGAAATATGCACATAAATTTATGTCCCCCCCCCCCCCCGCCTACCTCGCATTAACCTGCTGATGATCAGATCGTACTTTCCGATATTTACAGGTGAACCACCAACATTACAAACTTCCTCCTCAGGTCTAAAAGATGCATCTCAACCACAGTATTCTTAAAATTCAGGAAAAGCGTCAATGTCCCCATTTTCTGAGTGTGAAACCCTCTGCCTTCTGCATTATTTGCAGTTAAAAATACTCAGAATAACAGAAAGCAGCTTAGTGTGCTTCAAGCCTAGTTCATACTTCACTTTTGCACGTGTGCTTTTGTGCTGGGGACGGCCGTCCGCACGGCAGGGTGCGTTCAAACTGCATTTAGCTGCGGAGGTGGATGGCTGTGGTGGGTGCATGCACACAGCGGTGATTCTCCACCAGACCAGCAGAGGGCAGACGTAGCGCTACACATAAAGCATGATACCACCTCAATTCACGCAAGTCGCCCCCAATCTATGCGCCGCCTGTGGACTGAGACACTGGTACCGTGCCTTCAAATACATGTGTTCGGGGACTGCGGAACGTGGGAGCGCCCTACGACCTCAGAACCGAGCTCACCAGCACGGCAGGATGGCACCTGGAACGTCACCCTCCACAGCCCACATATATTTGGTTGGGCTCACAGTAAAACGAAAACACTCGATAAATACTTTGGAATCTTCTTTGGAATTCAAAATTCAAGCAAGACAAGCCGCTTGTATCCCCATAAAAACAGCAGGGAGAGACACAGAGCCGCTCGCTCCAGCCATGGTTGGAGGTGTGACACTCTGTCTGCTCTTATCCCACAATGCATCACTCCATCCTCCTGTGATTTATACTACGTTCCATTCGAACTGGGAAGTCGGAATTTCCAAGCTCCTAGCCAGAAATTCCAAATAGAAATGCCCCCCTGAATTCGAGATGGCTTCCCTCTTCATCGGCAGAAGTGAACGCTGTAGTTACACACTGTTCATTAGCCCTTATGTGTTATTAGTGTTTCACTAAAACTGCTCATACACACGGTGCTGTCCAGCTGTGTGTGACGCTGCTTTCTTACAAACTTAAATTGCCATTGCATCTTGAGGTCGCTGCACACCGGAACACAATAGCGCTCACGGTATTTTCTCTCTCGAGATCTTCCGGCCGTTCATTCCTAAAAAATGATTCCCATTCCTGGATCTCATTGATCGTCACCAATTATTTTCTGGTAACGATTCCTCTGCAGTACTAATAAATTCCGAGGTAAAGAGCAAATAAAATTAAAAAGCAAACAAAAACGTACTTAACTGGAAGAACAATGGGGAACTGAATCTCACACTGGCTTTTATACCACGGACGATAACCAAAGCTAATTTCTTTTAATTCAAAATTTCTCATTAGATTTAATGAGAGGCAGTTGGAGATGCCGATATCAAAGCAGGAAATTCATTTTGTATTTAGAAAACACGCATGTTAAGCTGATTACACGCGCTGCGGCTGAGGGAGCAGGGATATTGCACTGCATCATGCTCACTAACGCAATTTAACGACCATCAAGATATTTACACTGTGCACAAATCACACAAAATAATCCTCAGAAGCACCGTGACATCTCCAAGGATCATCTCCACTGCTCTGTGCAGCCCATCATCATTGTGGGGGGGGCACAGGGAGCCAATGGCTGAGGTGTGTGTGTGGGGGGAGGATTCAGATTCTCACTGTAAAACAATTTCCCATAAAAGCTGGAGGTATGAATTTGCCTTAAGAAGAAAGCAGACATGTGATGGGTGCCACTTGCAGCCATTTCCATTTGAAAACATCTCTAGTAATCAGAACAGGACAGTCACCTGCCATCTCACACCCCCCGTTGGAAACGTCACCGCTTGGCTGAGGACCGGGACGTGCATTCGCATGCAGCGCCGGGCTGGAGCCCGTACGCGGTTTCATTGAGCGGGCTGACGCGAGAGCGGCGGTGAACCAGCCCCGGCCTGCTTTACAGCGGAGACGGCCTGTAGCTACTCACAGCGGCTGCAGCCTGCACTGGACGAGTCCGACAGGAAGAAGCTACAGACCCTGGCAGACTTCCGAAAAGCAGGAGGCGTGGACAGGAACCTCTCCCTGTAGCACAGAAATGGGACAGACATAGCTGGTTAGAGGCTGGTCTCCTGACATGGGCCCTTTTGTGCCCTTTACAGCTTAAATAAAGGTTTTCATGCTTCAAAAAGAAAAGCCAAATAGCGAGTCATAAAAAAAACGCAACTTGAATGGATACAGAGCCGTTCAGAAACGGAGCAGGAAGACGAAAGCCCAAAGCAATGACATCAGCAACGCTGACCTACATACCGAAAACGGGAGTTGTGCTTTAAAAAGGAAACTTTCCATTTGGCCGCCGCGTGGCCCTCGCTAAGAGGAGCGCAGCTCGGCCGCCGCGAGGCCCTCGCTAAGA
>JAODKF010006609.1:0-16252 GCA_026779585.1 Mormyrus proboscirostris
ACAATCGGGGCAGGAACACAAGGTAACGAGGTGGGCGTGGCACACGGGAGGATCGAACGGAGCGGATCATGACAATGGGTCTGCACAATGATAGAGACCTCAAATGGACTTATAGCAAAGGCATGGCTGGTAGCTGGAGGCTTTGAAGATCTTGACATTCAGCAACGTCATAAGGATTCTCCAACATGTGCATCTGAATCTTTTAGAGTTCTTCTATCTGTGATATGCCAGAATAAGTGGAAACTCAATTCTTTGGACATAAAATCTGCTTTTTCTGCAAGGGGCTCCTTTAGACCGTGACATCTACATTCGTCCTCCACCCAAAGCTAACGGTGTTGGCAAGCTTTGGAAACTTCAAAAATGTGTTTATGGACTTGTGGATGCCTCACTGTATTAGTACAAAAGAGTGAGAGACGCTGTGTTTGAAACAGGGGGCAAGTTGTCTCAGGTGGATCGAGCTGTGTTTTACTGGTTGGATCAGAAGGGCAATGTTAACAGAGTCCTTGGATGTCATGTGGATGATTTCATTTGGGGAGGCACAACTGATTTCTCTTGCACTGTGATTCCTCACATGAAAAATACTTTTCAGGTTGGCAGAGAGGAGATAGATCGTTTCTGTTACATTGGCATGGAAGTTTCCACAGACAATGACACTGTCTTTGTACAGCAAGAAAGATATGCTAAGAGTTTGTCCTCTATTTACTTTGATTCTGCTTGGGCCTTACAGCGTGATTCTGTACTTGATGAAGCTGAGGTAGATCAACTTAGATCTACGGTTGGTCAGCTTCTCTGGATAGCAAGACAGAGTCGACCTGATGTCGTGTTCGATGTGTGTTACCTAGCTTCATCAATGAAACATGCCACGGTACAAGACCTGCATGACGCCAATAACATTGTGAGAAATTTGAAAACGGACTGTGTGAAGCTGAAGTTTCAGTTTTTGGGAAAACAAGTTAAACTGAAGCTTGTTCATTTCAGTGATGCATCGCTGGGAAACTTACCGGAGGAAGGCACACAAGGTGGGCACTTCATAATGCTCATGGGACAGGATGGCAAGTTCTCACCACTGTCTTGGCAGTCGAAGAGGATAAGGAGGGTTGTTCACTGTAGCTTTGCTGGAGAAACTCTTGCATTGGCTGATGGCTTCGATAATGCAATATTCCTTTCTACACTGTATTCAGAGCTCATCACAGGTGATGTAGATGGACTGAGGTTACCCATAACCTGTGTCACAGACAACCATTCCCTGGTTGATGCTATCAGATCCACAAAATCTGTTACTGAGAAACGATTGCGGCTTGAGATAAGCAGCATCAAAGAACTAATCGAAAGTGAAAAGGTCCAGAGTGTGGTGTGGTCACCTACCAAGACACAGCTTGCAAACTGCTTGACCAAGAAAGGGGCAACTGCTCTGCTGCTCCTAAAAACACTTAATGATGGAGTTTGGCACTTGTAAAAAAAGATGAGTGAGATTGTTGTCATGTTTATGTTTTACAAAAGAAAACCTTAATGTTTAGACTGTTGATGTTAGCTTTAATTGTTCAGTTGTGCGTTCAATAAATTAGTATATCGTGGGGGTTTTGGGATTGCTCATACATGTTGGATTGTGGGGCAGAGTGTTATTTCCACAACTTTATGGTGCTTTTTCTTCTTCTTTTTCTTAAGTTAACACTTGAGCTTCTTACAATCCCCTCTGGCATCATGTCAGTCTGTCTTAAATGTAATCCCTGGGAGAACCGATTAAATGTGTATCAGTTATATGCAGTCTTGTTAATGATTACTTGAAGACCATTGTATAGAACTGATTTATAATGCATTAAATACCAGAAATATGTCGGGCAGTCCTGTTATTAATGTTCATTCATCCCTGAAAAAGTAGCTTTATTATCAAATCTTTCAACATTAAGAAGCATGTCATCAATTTTTTTTCATCAGTTTTTTCCTTTTAATCTAATTGTAATATTTTATCACAATAATACTTTATGCAATGAATTAAGGTAAGCCAACAAGTAAAAAACCTTAGCTGATATATAATGAACTGAACTACAATTGTTTTACAGCTAACACTATTCATTTGAAACAACAACAAAAATAATAATAATAAATGAATAAAATACATTTTCAACCCATCACGAAAAGCCATCTGTGTCACGCCCAGCTCCGTACGTTCCTCGTGTGTGCCACGCCCCCCTCATTACCTCGTGTTGATTCCTGATTGTACTCACCTGTTGCTTGTTCAGTTTAGCTTGTCCTGTGTATATTAATCCATGTCTGAGTTCGTATCAGCAGATTCGTCATTGATATGCGTCCTGGTGTGCCCTGTCTGTCTCAGAATAAACCCGTTCACCCCGGACTTTCACCTTCCTGCCTCGTCTCTCGCCACAAGCGTGACAGAATGACGAATCTCCTGAAAGACTCACCGCGGCAGGATGAGGACCTATGGCTTGTCCTGCTGCACAAAGTGAGTTACTGGCAGGAGCTAGCAGAGATCCGCGAGGATCCCGGCTTGTTCGCCTTGGCCAACTGGAGCTGGGACCTCCTACAGGGGGTTACCCCACGTACGGAGGCACACGCTATGGCGGAAGTGCGCGCCCTTCTGCAGCAGCTCGTTGGCTAAGTAAAAGAGAAGCTACACCGACCTCTTGCCGGCTCAGCGGCACCCCCACCTCCACCTACCTGCCCTGGCCGGAAAAAAAGGAGGTGGAGCAAAGAGAGCAATAGGAAAAAGCCCCAACACTCTTCCTGGGAACCTGCTTTCTACTCCCCGGGAGTTAGCCCCCCGCTCCCCTGGGAGGACGCCGCTGCTGCCCGCCAGAAAAGCTGGAGGGAGATGCCGCTTCCCTTAGAGGCTTACCAATACCAGCCAACGTGCCTGGCCAGTAAGAGGATCAGCGCAGTCAGGCACCTTATTCCCCGGGTCCCTAAAGCACTTAAAGGGACAGGTCCAGATCAGTCTGTTCCGGACCTGCCTGCTCCAGACCTGCCTATCCCAGACCTTCTGGCCGCTTTGCCCACAGCACCGCCCGCTGATGCCGCCGCTCTGCCCACAGCACCGCTCGCTGATGCCGCCACTCTACCTGCAGCGCCACTCTGCCTGATGCACCGCCTGTTACTGCAGTCGCTCTGCCCGCGGTGCCGCCTGCTGCTGCCGCCCCGCCTGCAGCCACACCCGCGCCATTGCTGGCTACCTCGCTTGCGACAGTGACTTCTGTCCCCCCAGCCCTGGTACTAGTCCCTGAGGAGTTCC
Source organism: Mormyrus proboscirostris (assembly GCA_026779585.1). Taxonomy (NCBI): domain Eukaryota; kingdom Metazoa; phylum Chordata; class Actinopteri; order Osteoglossiformes; family Mormyridae; genus Mormyrus; species Mormyrus proboscirostris. The sequence goes on from JAODKF010006609.1 coordinate 3,248, forward strand.
TGGACAATTTGACTGCTGCTCCTACCTCCATGGAGGAGGAGCTTGAGTGGGACCCTTCAGGGACCTTCCTTATGTCTTTTTCTCCCTCGCCTCGATGAGGACAATCCCGACCAGCGCCACGCCTATCAGTGTCGAAGAAGGGGAGGGGACATAGACGTGGGGCCTTGGTCCCACCCACCCTGCCCCCTGGCTCGCCCTCATTAGCTTCAGCTGGGGCTCGGGCCGCACCTACGCTGCCTGCAGCTCTGGGTTGGCGGTCGCCTGCGGGTCCCCCTCCGCTACCTCGTCGCCCGACCTCGGCCCCGCTTCCGACTGGAAGGAGTCAGAGGTTCCCCCTGCGCCGGCACGTCAGCGGACGGCGCCTTCGCCCGCTGTGGCGGTGCCTTCCCTTTCCTGGGGGCCCCTCCAACTCCTTCCTTGTCCCCTCCGTCTGTCCCTCCTCCTGTCTCCTTTCTCTCGTCGTGGTCCTCTCCGGCTCCCTCCTCCCTGTTGTGTTGTGGATGTACAACATACCTAACTATTTCATTGTAAGCTAGCAAAGCTGATGGAATGCTAATTATTTTTTCAATCTACTTTTAATTTTCCATCCAGAGAAAACTGGCTCCAAGAGAGTTGAAGGAGAAGATGCAGAATCAGGTAACCTTGATAAATAATAAATTTGTTTTCTAAAGCAGCCAAAGTACCCTCATATTGTAGTGTTAATGTTATTTTATAAGGGAGCTATTACGTCTTTATTTAGTGCCTTCAAATTATGTTTACAGCACCATGTTTTTCCACAGCACTATGAATGAGAATGAAAGAGCAGATGGTAGGACAGAGTGGGAACTGGTAAATGTTTTCTGTTTATTCAATTTTTTTTGTATAGCACGTTTTACAACATACATTGTCACAAAGCAGCTTTACATATTACATATTTCTGAATTTTAAAGCAATTTGTATATTTAGCCTGTTACATAAGTGTTGGTGGAAAATGTTAGTTGACCCTATCCTACTTACTTGCATCACTATTATTTAAAAATCCACAGCTGCCTACAAATTTTTTATGTAGAAGACTCCTCAGGGTCGAGTAAAGATAAATCAGGTGGGTATAAAATCTTGTTTTGGGCTGTATTTGTAGCCATTTCATTTCTGGGGACTGGTCCATGTTTTCTGCATTCTGCTCTCTAAGCAAAACAGATTTACAAAGTAAAAATATGGAAATTGCTAATGGGTCCTGATGAGTCTTGGTGGTGATTTGTGTCACTTGCCTTTTCTTAAGGAGCACTCACTGTCCACTTTGCACTTCAGAATGAAAAACAGACAGTTGAGTTGCAGGATGAAAAGATCCTCAGCCTTGAGGAAGCTGTAGCATCTTTAAAAGATGAAAGTAATTATCTCAGCGAAAGACGTGAGGATGGTAGTGTTACAACACTAAACTAGTGCTACTTAGATTCTCTGGGAAACGCTTACTTTTATATATCCTGAACACTTTTCTTGAGAATTTTATAGCACACTAATTGAGCAATTAAGTTTGTGTTATATTTTATCATTCTATATTTTGTACTAAAATATTTAGAATTGGTTTGTGTCATTTAAATGATTGCAATCTAACTGAGTACTATTTAAAAATATTACAGAAATGACTTCACAAATACATTCTTACAGTATGGTCTGTTTGTTTGAGGACCAGTGTTCACTTCAGCCAAACCAAACACTGATAACTGCAATGATGGAAAAATCTCCTTGATATTACCAAAAAATAAATTAGCTTTTGTTTTTTTTCTTCTTTTTAAATGTGTGGGGTACCATGCCCCTTCTGTTTTTACGTTTTAACAAGACTTTGTTATCCTGTGTGAGGATCAGTGTTCACTTTAGCCAGAGAGTGTCTCTTCTCATTTTATCTATCATTTATTAGTTTATTTTAAGAAAAAAAAATGATACTGTCATGACCTGCATGTCCAGTTCTCGTGTGAGCCACGTCCCCTCATCATCCACGTGTGCTTCCCCGATTGTGCCCAGCTGTTCCCCGTTAATTCAGCTTGTTTCGTGTATATTAGTCCGTGTCCTGCGTAGTCTGGTGTGGGCCATTGTTGTGCTATGCGTCTCTGTCTCTCGCTGTGTCACCTCAATAAACCCTCGTTTGCCTGTCACTCACCCTGCCGACTTCCTCCTTCGCTGCGGCTTGCCTGCTTACCTGCTCGCCCACACGCTGGACGTGACAGATACTTTTGCTGTTTTTATGCTTTTTCAAGACACTTGGTGTTCTTTGTTTGATCCCTGTCTTTTTGCTGGTTCTTTGGAGCAGAAAAAATAAGGTAATTTCTAGATTGTAATATGGTCAATCTCATTCATTTTGCAGGTTGTTTCCAGCAGAACGTTAATGTAATTTCTACCCTCCAATAAAGACCATTCATTGAGAGAAGAAAAAAAAAACTCTTTGTGAAAGAGTTTTATTCACATGTAAAATGTATGATGTACAGTGGTAAGCAAATGTAATCTCAACATATTGGTTAATGACATGCATATATGTTTGCATAATTTTTTTTTGGTAAGACATTTTATTATGATTTATCCTTGAGTAAACTAAGTATGCTTAATAAAAGTTAGTCTATTTCCAGTTACTTAATGACCTGTACCTATAATATTTGATGGTTTGTTAATTAATGATAATTTCCTGACTTTACTTGAGGGGGCACATCATTATTAACTAATAGATGAAGTAGGTATGTAATAAAAATAAAATATGTGTAACTGAGAATGTAGCAATCCAGATCATGAGTATGTCAACAAGAAGCCAAAATTGCCTGTTGTTTGTGTTGGTGGCAGTTGTGGACAGTTGACTATAGTTTGACTTAAAGCAGATGTTTCTGTATGGAACAGCTCCAAGACCTTTAAGTTAAATGCTAAACAGCATACACATTTTCTAGCACCTCTCTATTGGTCAGGTCAGGTTGGGGAGCATGGGCTGTTGCTGCACTCAACACATGAGAATATACCCCAGGATCCCGACTGACGACCCCCCAGGCAAACACATGATCCAGACACATGGTCCAGTCCCACCCTCTGGAAATGACCATCCATCTGCCATTTCCAGTCACTCTGGTCCACAGCAATGAGGATCCAACAAGCTGAATCACCATCAAGGAAATACGAAGAGGCACAGTACCAAAGGAGTCCAGTGTTCATGTGAAGTCACTAGATAGCATTCATGTCATACAGCCATACAGCAATACAGGTAGCACCAGGACTCTAATGACTTGGACCTTCATTCTTTTGCAAAGATATCGGGAACATGACACACCCCTTTCTCATGACCTTCCATGATCTCCCAATCCGTCTACCCACTTCATAGGAAGAGTCACCAGAGACATGAATGTCGCTGCCGAGGTAAATGAATCTCTTGACAAAGTTGATATTCTCCCCGCAGACAGACACACTACTGATGGCTGTTCCTAAAAATTCATTAAAGGCCTGGATCTTGATTTTTATCCAGGAGACTTGCAAATCCAGACACTCAAACTTCTCTTGAGAGCCCTAATCAGAGCCTCTATTGATTTGGTGAAGATCAATGCATTATTAGCAAATTCAAGATGAGTAAATCTTTCTTCACCTACAAGATGCCCCACAGCTGTTGGATCCCAAGACCCTGCCCAACACCCAGTCCACACAAGCATTAAACAGAGTGAACCTGCCCCTGGCAAACCTCAGAATCAACTGGGAAGATATGGAGGTTCTCCCTCCACTCTGTACAGCACTCATAGTACCAGTGTGTAGGCCTGCTATGATGTTCAGCAACTTCCGGGGGATCCTGCAAAGTCTCAGGATGTCCAACCAAGCAACTCAATCAACTGAGTCAAAAGCTTTAGTAAAATCGACAGATTCTGCAAAAAACTTCTGCCAATATTTGCGCTTGATAAGAACCCTCAATGCCAGGATCCAGTTGATGGTAGACGTCTTAGGCATAAAACCAGACTGTAACTGATAGGTGAGTAGGTGATCACAGATTCTGTTATGGATGACCCTAGCAAGGACCTTACCCAGCACTGAGAGCAGTGTTATCCCCCTGTAGTTGCCACAATCCAGGCGATCACCCTTCGCTTTCCAGATAGGGACTACACATCCCATTTCCTAGTCAATTAGGATGATGCCTGACTCCAAAAGAAACAAAGTTTGCCTGCAATGCCTGGAGGACAGCCTTACCACCAACCTGGTGAAGTTCACTCTGGATACGACAGATCCCTGCAGTCTTCACTACCCCCAGCTAATTCACCACCCATGCAGTCTCAGTGAGATTGGGTAGTTCACAGCTGATTGGACGATCAGCCTCAAGAACCATGGATCCAGAGATGTCCAACATCCTTGCCAGAGGATCAGATTTAAACAACTGCTCAAAGTATCCAGCCCAGCAGATCACAACTGCAGTGTCATCTGACCCTAACTGTCTCTGAAGAATAGATTAAGATGTATGTAATGCTTTGGTTCCTCTGTAAGCAGGACGTGTGTCACTAGACTACAAATGGTGTCTCCTGCTCACAGATTCATCTAACAAAAACATCTTTATCTGCCCTCAGAGCCATGTTCCTTAGTTCCCAGTACAGACTGGAGTTGTCACTAAGTTGTGTAGTGTGACTTCTCTCGATAATATCTAGGGTGCCCTGTGAGATGAAACACCTCATTCTGAGAACACCGGCAACACCAACACATTACTCAGCAACCTTCAGGGTCTTATCACGAAAGATCTCCCACATCACATTACAATCAGCAGTCACATCCAAGTCTGCAGGTTTCTCATGCAAACTCATCAGAAACAGACTGCTCTTGAAGTCTGGCCAAGTCCAGTCTCATTCTCCTTGTAGGTAGTCTACTGGACCTAAGCTGAATCTTTTGAGTAGCAACAACAAGTCTGTGGTCAGAATTCACAAACTGATTGCTTCCATAGACCCAGCAGTTCTGCGATGAAATGCTTCTGTAAAGGATTTGTCCCATCTTTCCCCAAAAGGCTCAGACCTGTTTAAAAGAACTTTCCCCCAGGTTGGACCTGCTTCTTAGTCTTCTGAGAGGGAGCATAACCCTTAGTGAGTTCAGTTAGCGGTCTGACAATTGCAGAATAGTTTTCAATAAACAAGCAATAATACCCACGGAAATCAGAGAAAGATTCTCAAAGTCTTCAGATGCATTGGCAAGGGCTACTTGGTAGCGGCTTCAATTTTCTCTTAATCAGTAGAAACAGTCTCTGCAGAGACAATATGACCAAGGTACTTTCCCTTTGACAAACAGATCTGACACTTGTATACAGAGAGCTTTAACCCTACTTTCCCCAGGCGACCAAAAAACTGTGAGCAGTCTAGCCTCATACTCTTCTAACGTCTTCCAAAAAACAATGAGGTGGTCCAGATAGACTACGACCTCCAAGAGGTCCCTGTCCCCAAATGCCTTTTCCATCAATCTTTGAAAAGTTGTTGGGCCCCCAATAAACCCCTGTGGCATATGGATGGTTCAGCAATTCAGCAGTCTGTAATCTATGCACATGCTAATTGCTCCATTCTTCAATTCAATTCTATTTATATAGCGCTTTTTACAGTCATTGTCACAAAGCACTTTACATTAACCCAGCCAGAACCCCACCAAGCAAACCTGTGTGTGACAGTGGCAAGGAAAAACTCCCTCTGGCAGGAAGAAACCTTCAAAGCTACAAGCCCACTGTCAGAAGAGCACACACTAGTTGATACATTTTGGGGAGCTTATCCAACATTATTTTACAAGGGTGCGGCTGGTTTAGATGTCACCGTGGCAACTAAAGATTTAAGTTCTTTTTATCGCCAATTTCAAATGCTGAATTTTAGTTTGCTTCATGTCAATATACGACTGTTCACAGGCACCTTGTGCCATTGGACTTAGTCTTCATAGTCATCGGGGGTTACAAAATAAAATCTTTCAAGATCCTCTGCTGATTGAATGTCACAACATTGAAGAATGAGTCAAAAACACAATTGCATTTGCCATGTTGTTTTGCTTTTTGCTATAGTGCTAGGGTTGAACGGAAAGACAATTTATTCTATACAAAAAAAAAAGAATTGAGCACAACTAGATGAAATAAAGTGATCCTTTTGACCATTGAATGTCCTTTTAATGTTGAAAAAGGAAGAAACTTATGCAACAAATAATAAAAACAGTTCTGTAGCACCAGGCCGACCGAGGTATTGTGTAAACGACAAATGACGAGGAGAGTTGCTTGCAGGGAAGAACAAAGTCTTTTATTATAACCCTTACAAGAACTATAATTGGCACTAAATGTGCACCAAACCAAGAACAGGGAAACACGAGAAGGTCAGACAGACTAAGGCACACACTGTCACAGGAGGATGATGACTCAAAGACGGACTATCAGCAAATGAAATCCCAAGCAAAGGAGTTTATTATGGTGACTGCGCAAGGAAGCACTCGGACAGAACAATGACTGAACAGGGAGCACAGGACTAGAAGACACTTTTATACATGATTAACAGAGGAGGTGAACACAAGGCAGCTGTGGCTGGTTAACAAGGGGTAGGAACAAGAGGTAAGACTAACAAACTTAAGGCATAGCTGATTAGCAGCCACGCCCAAGGGAAACGATGGGAAAAGACGGGTACTTGCAAGATTTCAGTGACCTTTTCAGGGATAGACGCCAACGGAGCAGCAGCCTTTTTGGGGCCGGACGTGGATATCGCAGCAGTCGAGCTAACCATCCTAGAGAAGTGGAGGCCGAGTAGATTGTCCCCCATTCCAGCTCTATCCAGCATAACAGCGCAATCACTGCTGGGGATCTTCAGGGAGATCTTGTAATACTCCAGAAAGAGTGTGAATAGTTTACTCCATCCTGTTCAGGATCTGGAGCGGGCATGGTGGCAGTCAGAGGAGCAACCACAGCTCCATCATTGTCAGTAGACCATGATATGGCAGAAGGATGACCCAAAGGCAGGCTGTTTGCAAGTAACCCAAACAAATGAGTTTATTATAGAGTCTGCACAGGGCAGCACACTTGGACAGAGAACAATGACCGAACAGGGTGCACAGGCCTAGGAGACACTTATATACATGATTAACAGAGGATTGAACATGAGGCAGCTGTGGCTGGTTAACAAGAGGGCAGGAACAAGAAGTAACATTAACAAGCTTCAGGCGTGACTGATTTTCAGCAACTCCCAAGGGAAACGCAGGGAACAGACAAGCCGGGTGCGGCCGTACATGACACAAATAAAATGGGTACAACAGCTAAAGATACATGAGGATCATATATGACACAGGCAGACACACAAACAACAATATGGAATACAACTAGTATTAATAATATCAAGGACGAGGGGCTATTTACATTACCCCACACGCATGCTGAGATATACAAATCTCGGCGATGCTACAATACGTTTCATACTTGAGTCAAACGCTACAGGTAAGTGGGTTTCACAGTAATACAAGTAACCCTCTTACGACCCTACCCATTTGAAAACCCACAGACATTCACAAGAAAAAATAACTGCATATTCTTCAAAATGCTAATTGCAGTACACATAAACAATTAAATATGCAGAAAATAATAAATAGGTACTTATGAAAAAAGACTTAGAGGTTCAACATAAGCCAAACATGTTGAACATGTTTCTCTTGTAATCACCCATCTATAGATCACACTTATACGCACACACACCCGAAAGTAAATCAGTTATATAATGATTGTGTTTTTCTAGATTTAATGGCATTCTTGTGATGTGTGATTGCATCGATTTTCTTTGAATGCATAAATTACTTGAAATAATACAGCTAACTAAAAACTGTTATTTCTGTTGGTGTGGGATGGTGTCTTAAAGATTTCATTTGTCACATTTTAAAGGCGCAATACAGCTTTGAAATGTTATAGAATAAAATGAAAAATATGAAGAGTCTGCATGCTCACATATTAAATTAAATGAAAATTCTTAACCATGACATCTAAGAAGCTTTCAAAATGCTTTATTCAAAAGAACAGATTGGGAAAACTACATGAAAGAGAATCTGAGTGTATTTTCAAATTATAACTAAATGATGGATTCAGATGATGGATAATGTGGATCAATAATGACTACTTAACTAAAAGAGACCTACATTCCAGAAAAACAAGAAATGCATTATTAAAAATTGAAGACCTTCATGATTATTTGTATTAGTCTAAATATTGCTACACCTTATACATGGTGAATATACTGAAGAACAAGCAGACAAAGAAATGTGCAGGAGCACTGAGAATACAGAAATTTGAAATAATAGCAGGGGTGTATCAATACTCGTTTTAAATTATAATTAAATCCAGACTGCTGATCCACTGTTTTCCAGAGACTAAAAAATGATAAAGAACATTGCTAATCAAAACTCCCCCAGTCAGCTGCAGATTATCTGTGTATTGTTTTTTCATCCTTCAAAAAACTGAAGTGCCCTTGTTTATGTGCATGCAAGTGTGCTTGTGTTTGTTGTATGCATGGATGACGTGTATTGCAATATCATATGAGGTAATTGTACAAATGCTGGCATGGAGATGGATTCATTGTCTATTATACTGAAGCACCGGTCATTTCTGCTCCTCGCTCACGAGGCTGTTGGCTCCGCCCGCTCCTACACTCTAATTCGCACTAAGCTGCTCCGCTCAACACCGTTCCTCACTCCAATAAAATTTCCTCCAGCTCCAGTCAAATCGCTCCACACTCTTTCCAGTTTAAAAGAGGGACAATAATCTGCATGCCTAACAAATGTCACTTTAAACCGAAGCCTTTTATCACAAAGAAATATGAGCAATGGCAACATTGCCACTCAGAACAGAAAATATTTATTTTTAAACAACATATAGGCAACAATGGACAGGTTTGGCAATGGCATTCCACACAAAAATAGGCTTAAAAATAAAGGAATCTGTGGACTTAATAGCCTAAAGAATATACTGCGTCTCTATGAAATAAAATTTCACTGACAGCGTTACGTGAAATAAAAAAATCCTATTAGACCTACTTTGAATGACAAAACTAATTTATTTGATTACCAAAATTTACTATAGGCTTTTATACATTTATTTACTTTATAGACTTGATATGCTACAACCATATAAAACTTGATCACATTTTGCTCTGGCTTCTGCCTGAAAAGTGATTCCAAAGTGAATCTTTACTCACTGAAACAATTTCACCACTTTGTTGTTCTTGCTCTAAATTATTGTCATCTATACGTTTCATAAGAATGCTACACTTGTATGAACTATCAGTTTCCTTTGTGAAATACTTTGCGAATTCCATCTTGGCCAATTTGTGTAACAGTCCCGTTAACTGTACAAATGACATCTGGGTAGATTTGGGCACGTCTCCGAGTCATAGTGCGAGCGGTATAGGAGCGTAATTGGAGTACTCCAGCCTTAATTAAAAAACTGCTACATGCCCTGACCAAATAAAAATAGAATAAACGATCAGGATTCTTGGTCAGGGTCACAGAGCTAAAGAAGTCAAAAGCAGCAACACAGAGGACAGGAGGTAAGCATGCCGAGTAGTTCCAAAGGTGAGGGGACATTGCAGAGGCAGAATAAGGCAAGAGGAAATAACACATGTGAAGCGCTCAGTTAGTGACATCAGGTCAACAATACCTCACACCGAGTGCAAGGGAGAGTAAGCTTTTGTAGCGAGAAGTGCATCTTTTGCTACATTAGGGCGGCTAGTAGTTCTCATTTGGGACTTGACACTGAGCTTTTGAACATATGAGTATGTATAGTGTACTTTATATTTGGGTAACTGTAAGAGAAAAAATAGGAATATTTGGAATATTTGCTAATGTTAATTGTCACAGACAGGGCTGACAGCGAACAAACATCAATGACGGATCTACAGGACAGACTCAGACGTGGAGTAAAATACACAAGACTGGTAGAACTTAACAGGAAACAGGGGAATACAATTAGGGTAACACACGAGGTAACAAGGAGGGTGTGGCACACAGGAGGAGCGAACAAGCAGGTCATGACAGAATCCCCCCCCAGGGGAGGCGGCGAAGGAGACGACACCGAGGACACGGGACCTGAAAAACAAAAGCAAAAACATCAACGAGGGACCGGGAACAGAACAAACACACAAAACAGGCACAGGGGTAGCAACCACGACAGAACCTGACAAAGCACGGGGAACGCAGACAGACAGACCAGAAAGGGTGACACAGGGGGAACACCGACAGGCAGAACAAAAGGGCCAGGAGTGAACGAAGGAGCCAGAGGGGGACGAGGAGCGGAGACAGGAGGAACAAAGGGACAAGGAAACGGAACAAAGGGAGGAGGAGAACGGGGAGCCCAAGAGAACCCAGGCAGGAGAGGGAAGGCAGCCGGAGGGGCCGCAGGCGACCGGGAGGCAGGAGCAGGAGGGGACCACGAAGGGGGCAAGGAGACAGACAGAGGGACAGACAGAGGAAACAAGGAGGGAACACCGGCGTAGGCAGGCAGGAGGGGGAAGCTGCGGCAGGCGATGGCACAGCCGGAGCCAGGGAAGGCGCCGTCTGATGCCCAGCCAAAGCAGGGGGGCCCGGAGGCGGCCTATGAGGTGCCGACGAAGGGACCGCAGGCGGGCGACGAGGCACCGGAGGGGGACCCGGAGGCGGCCACCAGAAAGGCTTGTATAGAATGGTACTTACAGGCAAGTTATGCAACCTCAGGAATGTTGGTTTGGTTTCCTTTCCAATTAGCGAAAGGGCTGGTATCTGCCTCTAAACATGAATCACTCGGGTACATGACATTAATATTTAGCAACAGGTGCAGGACTAGTTTGACTTTCCACGTAAGAAGAGAGTTTGAGACATTACTTTTGAAGAATCTTCAGCATTGACATTTGGAGGGAGACACTCAACTAATGTGTGACAATGGTGCTAGATAGTTTGCACATCCTTTAGAATATTCCCAAACTCACACATGATTAATTTGAATTTTGTCATCAAATGAACTGATAATCCAAGATGTTTAAATACTTTTACCACTTACTCATTGTCATGCATCGGCTGCAGGCGGACGGGGAAGCAGGCAAGCAAAGCCAGGAAGTCGGGCAAAACGGGGTTTATTAGGACAAACGAGGCAGACATCAAACAACCACCACTAACATCCACAGACTTCACAATGACTGATCTACCAAGACTAACACAGACGTGGACTAAATACACAGGACAAGCTAAACTGAGCAAGCAACAGGTGAATACAATCAGGAGTCAACATGAGGTAACGAGGGGGCGTGGCACACATGAGGATCGTATGGAGCTGTGCGTGACACTTATATGCAACATCATTTTCCTCAATAGATAAAGGAACACATATGTTTCTCTTTATGGAGCTTTAGGACTTGAAAATGTGACACCAACACTAAACAATTTGGAATCACTGAGTTCACATGCAATGCCAGTGATGCCAATTCTCTTTTTAAGTTCCCCAATTCACAAAGAATGCATTACCAGTGTCATTCATTCATCATACAACTTAAGTCTTTTACACAAGTTTTTACACAAGTTGTTCTCTGTTACCTCAGGAGTACCCCAGGGCTCTGTCCTGGGGCCCCTCCTTTTCATTATTTATCTTCTTCCGCTTGGCAATATCTTCCATCAATACAATATTATCTTTCACTGTTATGCAGATGACAGCCAGTTATAATATAAATTGTAAGCCCACTTCCAGTCTTCCTCCCTCCTGCCTTACTCATTGTGTGGCTGAAATAAAATGTTGATTGTCTTCAAATCTTCTTAAACTAAACAGTGATAAAACTGACGTACTGCTCATTAGCACTAAAACAACATATTCCAAAATTAACTTGATTTCCCTTGCAATTGATAACTGCTCCGTTATCCCTTCTCCACAGGTTAAGAGTCTGGGTGTCATCTTTGATACTAACCTCTCCTTTCAGTCCCATGTTAATAATATCACCCAGCCTGCATATTTCCATGTCTCTAATATCAACCGTCTTCACCCCTCCCTCACCCCCCAGGCTGCTGCTATTCTTGTTTATAGTCTTGTTACTTCTCGGTTGGATTATTGTAATTGTCTTCTCCCAGGTCTTCCCCAAATTACAACTCATTCAAAACTTGGATTATTATCAGGAGACCATCCCTCCACAGCATCACAGCCACCTTGCTGCATCTTCATTGGCTCCCGGTCAATTTCCATGTTAAATTCAAAACCCTTCTCCCCGTTCAAAGCCATTCACAACCTGGCACCTCGGTACTTGCATAATCTCCTTCACATTGCTACCCCCTCCTGCACCCTCAGATCATCTTCTTCTATTCACTTGTCTGTTCCCTCTGCCCGTCTTACCACTAGGGGTTACAGGACCTTCAGTCGCTCTGCTCCACGGCTCTGGAACTCACTCCCACCAGATATCAGAAACATCAGCTCAATTTCACTTTTTAAATCTGCCCTCAAAACCCATCTTTTCAAATTTGCATTTTCTCTCTAATGTTCTTTTATTTATTTTTATTATTATTACAATTATTTTGTATTTTATGGTTTTATGCTTTATTGTAAGAAGCTGTTCTCAAAATTGGAGCAGTCCTGCAATAGCTAGACTTTGTCAGATGTAGATGCATCAAAATGAGCTCCAAAAATCAGAGTTCAGGAACATAAAATGATTATTAACCAGGCTGCTGAAATAGAGGAAATAGTTTCAGAAACAGAGGATGTTTTTAGGCCAGAGGATTATACAGCTGAAGACCCAGATGTTCAGTTTTCCACAGGTGAAGAGGATTCAGAGGATGAGTTTGCAGTAGCCTCCCCTCCATCAGATGGAAACACTGGACCGCAACAACCATCAACAGGAGTGGGGCTTCAGTCAAAAAATGGCAAAATTGACTGATGTTTTTCTCAGAAAAACCAAGGCACATCCATCCATCCATCCATTATCTCCCGCTTATCCGAGGTCGGGTCGCGGGGGCAGCAGTATCAGGAGGGAAACCCAGACTTCCCTCTCCCTGGCCACTTCATCCAGCTCCTCTGGGGGAATCCCGAGGCGTTCCCAG
>JAODKF010006610.1:0-16161 GCA_026779585.1 Mormyrus proboscirostris
CTGTCACCCCACTGGCTACATTCACTGTCCCTCCAGTTTCAGCTCCCAATTGTTTGAGCTCCCGCATTGATTTGGGGATGAAGTGGTATGTTTTACAGATGAGATGCAGCATGTGTTCAACTTCAATATGGCCAATTAAGATATTGGACGGTCTTCCATTTTCAATGACACGTGCAAAAACAATCTCACAATCTCAGCTGGAAATATCATGTAATTATGTATCATGTCCGGTTTGGTGGTTGCTCCAAACCAAACTGTGATGGAGGAGCACAGGGCGAACTCGATGACCGCTAAGTAGAACTGGATCATCAGTTTCTGTGGGAGATCGTACTTCCTCAGTTGTCACAGGAAGTACATCCTCTGTTGGGCCTTTTTGAGGATGAAGGAGATGTTGCTCTCCCACTTCAGGTGACACAAGGATGCTGTGTATGGTGAGGGGGACCAGTGTTGAAGGGGTTTCCTAAAGTCCACTGTCATGTCCAGCACCAAAATATCAGCCACTCAACCTTACACTGATATGCAGACTCATCACCATCTTGGTTGACTCTGATAACTGTGGTATCATCTGAAATCTTCAAGGAGTTTCACAGCTGGTTCCATGGAGGTGCAGTCATTGGTGTAGAGGGGAAAGAGCAGGGGGGATAGGACACAGCCCTTATGAGCGCCAGTGCTGATGATCCATATATCAGAGGTAATTTTCCCCAGCCTCACTTGCTGTTCCCTGTAGGTCAGGAAGCTGGTGATCCACTGACAGATGGCAGGAGATACATTCAGCTGGAAGAGTTTGGAGGAGAGGATTTCTGGGACAATGGTGTAGAACGCCAAACTAAAGTTCACAAACAGGATCATTGCATTAGTCCCTGGGCGGTCGAGGTATTGCAGGATGTAGTGCAGTCCCATGTTCACTGCATTATGCACTGACCTGTTTGCAGGGGGTCCAGCAGGTGTCCTGTGACATTTCTTAGATGGGCCAGCACCAAACGTTCAAAGGACTTCATAACCACCGATGTCAGAGCGACAGACCTGTAGTCATTCAGTCCAGTGGTGGGTTTCTTGGGGACCAGGATTATAGCGGATTGTTTGAAGCAGGTGGGAACTTCACACAGCCCCAAGGATCTGTTGAACATCTGCGTGAAGACTGGAGCCAGATGGTCAGCACAGGTTTTGAGGGAGGAGAGGGAAATGCCATCTGGACCTGTTGCCTTCCTGATTTTCTGTCTCTGGAAAAGTTGAGTTCCTGAAGGGGGAGTAGTAGGGGGTGTGAAGTGTGATGGTTTCCATTTTTGTTGGGCTGGGGTGGGTGAGGGGTGTGAATAGGTCCCTTTCGAACTTGCAACAGAAGTTGTTGAGATCGTCTGCCAGGTCTTTGTTTGTCCCAGAAGGGGGGGAAGGTCTTCTGTAATTAGTAATGTCTTGCAGGCCTCTCCACACTGATGCAGGATTGTTGGCTGAAAACTTGTTTTTCACTTTTTCAGAGTAGCTTCTTTTAGCCACTCTGATGTCCTTGGTCAGTGTGTTTCTGGTCTGCCTGTACAGAGCCCTGTGCCCACTTCTGTAGACATCTTCTTTAGCCAGATGAAGCTGTCTGAGTCTGGCTAAAAACCACGGCTTCATGTTGTTGTGGGTGCAGAAGGTCTTAGTTGGCACACACATACATCTTCACAGAAGTTAATATAAGATGTCACAGTGTCTGTCAGTTCATCCAGGTTATCAGATGCAGCTTCAAAAACATTCCAATCAGTGCAGTGCAGTCAAGGCAGTCCTGCAGTTCCTGTTTTGCCTCCATGGTCCATTTCCACAGTTTTAACTAGCAGATTTTAGTTTTTGCCTGTAGACTGGAATAAAATGAACCAGGCAATGATCAGAGTGTCCTAAAGCTGCCTGGGGAACAGAGTGATAAGCATATATCTAATATATATATAAATATATATAATATATATTTTTGTTTAAGAGTGGTGTAACAGTGGTACAGTTTGCCTACCAACCTGGCATTGGGGTAGATGATGCTGTCATCCACCTCCTACATCGTTCCCTGTTTCACCTGGAGAATGCTGGGAGCACTGTGAGAATCATGACCTTTAATTTCCTCGGTTTCCTTCAACACCATCCTACCCACAATCCTGAGGGACAAGCTGGAGTACACTGGCGTGGACCATCACCTCTCCACATGGATCCAGGACTCACTAACTGACCACAGTATGTGTGAACTCAGGGCTGTGTATCAGACAGGATCGTCTGTAATATGGGGGGCGCGCAAGGAACGGTTCTCTTCACCGTCTACACTGGAGACTTCTCCTACAACTCCACCTACTGCTTCTTGCAAAAGTTCTCTGATGACTCTGCAATAGTCGGCCTCATCACTGATAGGGAAAACAAGGAGTATAGAGAACTGACCTGGGACTTTGTGGACTGGTGCCAGGAGAACTAAATCCAGATCAACACTGGAAAAACCAAGGAGCTGGTGGTAGACTTCAGCAGGCACAAACATCCTCCACTGTAACCACTGAACATCCAGGCAAGGTCGCCCCTGGCCAAATTGGGGCCCTAAGCTGAACTTTATTTTGAGCCCCATGCCATTTAGTTTTACAGCCTTTATTAGTAGGAACAAATCAAATGAACAGTCTCTTTCAACAATGGAACAAGCCTTTTACATGCCTTTTACAGATGCACACGTCTGCATTTTCTGGATGCAAAGTCATCAATGAGGTCATCATATGACAGCTTCTGTGCCACTTCTGAGTTGATGCTTATGATAGCCAGGCCACACAAGCATTCTTACGCCATTGATGAGAGGAGGTATGTTTTGATGAGCTTCAGTTTTGAGAAGCTTCACTCAGCAGAGGCAACTGCAACAGGTAAGGCAATCCATAGATTTGGATACAGTTCCTGCAAATGATTTTCATGGAGAAATGACATCTCCAGAGCAGTTGTTTGTGTTGGCAGTTCTGGGAGGTTCATGATTTCCTGGGCTATCTCTGCACCATCAATATCAGACTCTCCCTCTGCCATGGATCACTCAGGGAAACCCCTATGACATCATGTGGGGCTCCCCTGTCATGCCCCCAGGGTTTCCCTAGATGAGAGTCGAGCAGCGGCTGGGACGCTTCTTCCACACCTGTTCCGAGAACCGGCAGGACCGGTTACCGTATGCTCTCCTCTTCCAGCTGAGATCTGTTGGAGTGATTAGTGAGCCTTTTTATTCGCGTCTGGCTGACATGAATAAATCTTCAGATCTTCAGCCTCCAGTGCGAATTTCGAGCGTTTATCCCCTGCCTGTCTGTACTGTACCTCTGCCTGCCTGTTCCCCTGACCTCTGTTCTGTTTCGACCACTGATTCTTAGTCTAGCCCTCTTACTGCTGACACGATTGCCTGACCCCTGCCTGTCCCCGGATTGCGAGCCTTGCCTGTTCCCCTGGATTTCTACGCCGATCGCCTGACCCCTGCCTGTTCCTGGATTCCGAGCTCTGCCTATTCCCCTGGATACCGACGCTGATCGACCAACCCCTGCCTGTTCAATCTTCTCAGTTCTCCCTTGGACTAATCCGCTATCGTGTCCTCCCGCTTACCCATTTTATTTTACAGTGCTGCAAAGACACTGTTTTAGGCTACTCCGTGATTTGTGATTGAAAAATTGACTTAACCAGAGTAAGTGATTACACAATAAGCTGAAATTTAATATCCTGTCTGATGCAAGAACTGTTCAGACCAGAAGTAAAATGGAACCATTTATTTTCACAAATATACAAAATGTTTGTATCATAATGTACTCCTGAAGCATCATGGAGTCGTCAAATCACTCGCACTTTATCTTGTTTTGACTCCCAAAAAGTTTATATTATGAATACACATTAGAATTGAATAACTGAAGGCTGAATTTTTAACAATTTTTTATTTTGACATTTTAGGTATATTTTATGTAACATTAATGTTATGACTTGTTACACTGAAGGAATCTGGGTTTTCACTGAGTATAAAGCAAGGATCCCGTTGTTTAAAATTATTATTATCCATAAGTAACTGTAATTTAATTACACTTTTTTTCTAGTAACTGTAACAGATTACAATTACATTTTTTTGTAATTAAATTACATAACGGTTTTACATGCAACTCGTCACTCCCCAACACTGGTGGTGTTAAACTTCTCATTCGACCCTCTAAGAGAAATTTTTTTTTCCAGTTTAAACAATGACAGATTAGTCTGCTGAGAGTGTTCTGATGGAGGCTTGGGTCACTTCTAATGTAAGAGGATACATCTACAGGCAATCAAAGACGCAAATGATAAAACATTGAGTCTCCCTTTGGTCATCCTAGAGTGGCTCAGAGGAAACTCCAAAAGCGGCAATGAGTGGACTGGGTGAGATATCAGTCTGCAGAACATCAGACATAATTTTAAAAAAGTGTTTCCTAAATCTAATTTGGCTCTGCTTAAGAGCATCTACAGTATGCAGCACTTTAAATAGCATTAGGTTGAGACGGGCAGAGGATGAGGAATAATTAGCTTGTAATTTGGCCTTCTGCCACCAGGGGCCTGAAACTGGACTTCTACTTTTTTTGATTCTGGCAAGTGGAGAAGAGTCAGGCTGAAGACTATAGGACAAAGCACTTTACATATAACTGCCCTGAACCCCCACCAAGCAAGTCTGTGGCGACAGTGGCAAGGAAAAACTCCCTCTGGCAGGAAGAAACATTGAGAGGAACCTAGACCCCATCCTCTTCTGCGTGACTAGAGTGCATGAAAATGTACTCACATTAACATTAGTTTAAGATTAACGATTAATGAATTTATCATTTTAAAGAAGTTAAGATATAAAAATAGTCTGCAGGTGTTGTTGCTAAGATCCGCTCAGTAATATTAAGCTAAAGTTGGTTAAGTATTAAATTCAGATCAAGTCCATATACAGTATATCATCATATTATATATATCATCTGCAAGGCAATGAAAGGTAACTCCATGCTTATGAATAATTGAGCCTAAAGGTAACATGTATAGTGAGAATATTAATTAAACTAGGGGAGCTAAAACTGAACCTTGTGGCACTCCATATCTGACCTTGACATGTTCTGAGGAATCACTGTTTATATTGACATACTGATAGCGGTCTGAGAGGTAGGATTTAAACCAAGAGAGTGCCACTCCCCTTATACCCGCAGTATGCTCAAGCCTGTGTAGGAGACTGGCATGGTCTATAGTATCGAAGGCAGCACTAAGGTCAAGCAGCACTAGGAGCGAGGCATAGCCTTGGTCAGCAGATAGGAGAAGATTATTTACTACCTTCAGTAGAGCAATCTCAGTGCTATGATGAGCTCCAAATCCAGACTGAAATCTTTCATAAATCTGATTCTCCTGCAGAAATTATGTTACTTGGCTAGCTACAACTCTCTTTATTATTTTAGAGATAAAGGGTAGATTAGAGATTGGTCAATAGTTTATCATTTCCAAGGGATCCAAGTTTGGCTTTTTCAACAAAAGTTTCATTACTGCTAGCTTAAGGTAGATAGCCAATGCTGATTGAGGAGTTAATGATTGCTAGTAGCAGTTCAATCACTGCTTGGGATCATCTCTTTGAATAATTTTGTTGGAACAGGGTTTAGCATACAAGTAGATGAATTTGAAGATAAGATTAAGGACGTCAGTTCTGATTGGTCAACCAAGGCAAATGATTAAAATAGGGTGGTTGCAGCATTAGCACAGGCTGTGTCAAGGCCAGAAGCTGTAGTTATTGGAGCATTCATAATATTCTGTCTAACTTAACATATTTTTTGGTCAAAAAATTGCATAAAGTTGACACTAGAAAGTAAAGGCACACTTGGAGTAGTAGTCTGGTTATGAGCTTGGACACCATATTAAATAGGAATCTAGGATTGTTTTTGTTAATTTCAATTAGCTGCGACAGATACTCTGATTCAGCAGCACTTAGTGCCTTTTTATACCTACTCATAGCCTCTTTCCATGCTAGTTCGAACACCACTAGTTTAGTTTGTCGCCTTATGTTCTAATATCCATTGTTTTAAAGTACATAAGTGGTCCTCATACCAAGGAGCAGTTTATTTTCTCTGATCTTTTTTCATTTTAATGGAGCAATTTTATCTAACGTGGAACTAAGCGTAGATGCTAAACAATCCATAATGCAATCATGTTCAGAGGGATTCAAAATTACTTTTGTCAAAATGATGCTCAGGGAAATTATCAGTAAAGTTACTAGCTGTATTTGATGTTTGGCATAGAATGAGCCGGGGAGTTAATATTTTGACTAAGGTAAATATTGAACGTAATAAGATGATAGTCAGAGATAATACTGGTCGGAGGCAGTAGAGTTACAATATCTACATTAAGACCAAACGATAAGATTAAATCAAGGGTATGAGTGCAGTTATGCGTGGGCCCAATTACATTACATAGAGTCTAGTATATTAGTAAAGGCTTCTGTCAGAGCTATTTAAACTATCATTGCTTATGGATGAACTAAGGCTAAACATTCTACACTTGCTACAAAACACATCACCATTAGCCATCTTACTTAAAACCAAATCATACTTATGCTGTTGCTTGTTGGTTTTTGCATCTCAGTTAGACTATGTTTAAGGTTTTAGCTGCTGATTTTACGGCTTAAATCATCATTTGTAGGGGGAAATATGAAGAACAGTTGCTGTAAAGCCCATGTATCCAGGCAGAAGGAGCCCAATAAGCTTGAAGATTCACAGAAGGTTTAAAAGGCTAATCTATCGTCAGTCTCTTTGAATTAAAAGTTCAAATTAAAAATAATAAATATAAATATAAATGCAATTTAAATTTTGAAAGGAAAGGAGTCTGGGACGTGAACCAGAGTGGTGTGTGCCTTGTGCAGATGCTACCGAGTGTCACGACTAAGGACGCCGGGAGCGCAGATAAAGGTGCAGGATGCAAAAGTTGAGGGCAAACACAGGGTTTAATCACGATGGGAGCAGGCAAAACGCAGGCTGACATTAAAATGACCGGATTGGGGAAAGAAATGGAAACGCAGACTAAATACTGTACAATGGACTAATGACAACAAGTAGGAACAGCTGGTAAACACAGGGATTCCACAAGGGGTTGATGAGGGGGGTGCGCCTAAGGGAGCAAGGAACAGGACCGGGGACACAGGACCTGGAAAACAAAGCACAACATCAACGGGGCACTGAAAGCAGTACAGACACACAGAACAGGCACAGGGAGAACAACTCAGATAACAAACGACAAACAACAGGGAATGCAGACAGACACAGGGGCACCAAAAATGGGAACACAGAACCCAAGGAGGAAGACAATGATGGGACAAAACCAGGGGGCACACCTGCAGAAGGCACGAAGGGACCAGACGGGAACAAAGGCAAAGAGGGATGGAGAGGAAACACAGGAGGCACAAAGGGACCGAGAGGCACAGAGGGACTGGGGGCAAAGGCAGGGGGCACGGAGGCAGAGAGCGGGGGGAAACGGGGAGCTGGAGGGAACCCCGGCAGGTGAGGGGCAGAAGCCGCAGGGGCAGCAGGCGACCGCGAGGCCGGAGCCGGAGGGACCCTTGGTGAGCATGAGGAGGGAGCAGGAGGGAACGATGACGGGGTGAGGAGGAAGGTGGAGGGACTGATGGAGGGGGCGAGGAGGAAGGGGACGCAGGCAAAGGGGAGGAGGGAGCAGAAGACACAGCAGTCGAAGGCACAGTCACCGTCGGCTAAGGCAGAGGCAACCGACGAGTCGGAGCCAAGGGAGGCGACCAACAAGGTGCTGGAGGAGGAACCAGAGGTGATCGACGAGGTGCTGGAGACGGAACTGGAGGCGACGGCCGCAGGCGAGCCAGGGGGCAGGGTGGGCGGGACCCGGCCTTTCCGGGAGACTGAAAGGGGGGGACCTGGCCAGGGTCTGCCACATTGGGGTGACCGTGGGAGAGACACTGGGAGATGTACGGGGGAAGTCACAGGGAGAGGCACTGGGAGATTCCACATGGGGTTAAAGAGGGGGTGTGGCACACTGGAGGAGCGGACTAGTGGGGCATGACACCGAGGAGCAGGAAGTAACCGTTTCGTTTATAGTGCAAGACATTTTAAAACTTAAAAAGTTCTTGAAAAAGTGAAATGTGCATGGATGGAGATAGGTGAAGAGTGAGGAGAGGATTGGGGAGGGATTGCCATGAGTTATTAAGAGGTGTAATTATTAAGGGAGTTATTAAGAGAGGAAGATGCTGAAAGAAAAACAAAAATCTTGGCAAAACATTAATTTTTATAACTCTGCCGGCTAAGTGCTGATCTGGACTGTTTTTGTAGGTCTGCCTTCACTTTCGTCTATAGTTTGTCAAAATGATTTTTAAGAAGCATCTGAAATGAATGGGTAATGTTGATCCCTAGAAAATGAACATTTTCTCATGAGAGATGGAAAGGTATCTGCCCCCTGTGTGAGCTGTTTGGCTGGATAGTTTATTGGGAAACACACTGACTTTTATAGCCTGAAGATGCACCAAAATCATCTGGAATTTGAGTTATTTTATCAGCATTGATGGTGAGGTCCGTCATGTAGCGTAATAGATTGTCTGCATACAGGGACACATGATACCCTGCAGATGTGCTGATGATCTCAGCATTAAGGCTAAAGCTTCTACAGCTCATATGAACAACAATGTTAACAGCGGACAATCGTGACGGGTTCCACGGGTTCTCAATATGTTGAGTACTGACTATTCGTGTGAACACAAGCCTGAGGTGATGAATAAAGATAATGTATCCAGGAGGTGAAGTTCCTACCAAACCCAAATTTAAACAAATACCCCCATTCTACACTATCAAAGGCTTTTTCCACATCTAAAGATAGTAGCACCTCAGGCTTAGTTGCTTTAGGTAAGGTAAAAATAATATTAAGCAGATGGTGTGTGTTTGAGAGTCATTGCCGTCCTTTGATGGAGTCATTCTGATTATCGAGGAGAGACTGGTTCTAAGCTTTTTGTCTAGATTTTCACTAATATTTTTACATCAGTATTTAATAATAAAATAATAATATTAATAATAATCTGTCACAACCTACTCATCCGGTCCTCTCATGTGCCACGCCCCCTCATTAACCTCATGTGCAATCCCGATTGTTATCAGCTGTTTCTTGTTTTTCCCATTGAGTCCTGAGTTTATTTCAGTCCGCGTTCGAGTACGTTTCCCCAGTCCTGCCATTGACATCTGTACCATGTGTTTGTGCTTTGTGCTTCTGTCTGCCTGACCCTGATTCCGTGCTCCTTGCTCGCTGATCCTAAGCGCGGTCTGACAGAATCACAGGAATCAGCAAGAAGACGGCTTAGTTTACAGAAACTGAATATGGGGATCTCGTCAGCGAGGCGGTATACTGGCTGCAACAGCCAGAGGTCCAGGAGGACTCTGCGGCTCGCACCCTGCCAATTCACATGGGGGATATCCTGCAGGGGATTTCCCCGTCAAAGGACACTTTTCTAATCGAGGTTCAGCTGAACTTGCGGCAGCCCCGGAGTCGACTGGCGGAAGCAAATCAGCAGCAGATCGCACTAGATAGCAGACTGCTTTTAGATCCGCCACCTAACCTCTCCGACCTGACTCAACCTCCACTGACAACAACTGGCTGCGCCATTGTCTTCCTTTGAGTAGAGTTTATGAACTGATTTAAATACACATAAATATGGATATTGATCCCTGAGGAATCAAACTCTGAACCACCTCCACCTCCAGGTTTTTGTCCTGGATCCAGCGCTCCAAGTTCTCAACCTCTTCCCTGCAGCCTGACTCATTATTCGAGATCAAACCTATCACAGTTGCATCATCTGCAAACTTCGTTATGATGTTAGAATTAAGGGTGGATTTGTAGTTGTGTCTGAAGAGGCAGTAGAGAAGGGGGATGAGCACACAGCCCAGAAGTGCCAGTGTTGAGAGTGATAGAGGTGGAGGTGTAGTTACCCATGCGCACTGTCTGCGGTCAGTCGGACAGAAATTCCAAGACCCAGTTGCCCAGGTGTGTGTGCAGTTTGATGGCCAGTTTGGTGGGGGGGATGGTGTTAAAGGCGGAGGTGTAGTCAATTAACAGCATCTGCATGTAACTGTCCCGCTGCTCCAGGTGTGATATGGCAGTGTGGAGGGCCAATGTAATGGCATCCTCAGCTGACCTGTTTGACCTATAGGCAAATTGGTGTTGGTCCAGGGGGGGGAGGAATATTATTCTTTATGCGTGCCAAGACCAGCTGCTCAAAGCACTGTATAACAATGGGGGTCAGGGCCACTGGACGGTGGTCATTCAGGGTCCTGACCACTGTCTGTTTAGGGACAGGGAACATGGTGGCAGACTTGAGGCAGGTGGGGATGGTGGTCTGCTTCAGGGAAATGTTAAACAGGCTGGTGAGGACTGCAGTCTGCTGACATGCCCAGTGTTTCAGCACTCGTTCAGGGACACAGTCAGTTCCAGCTGCGTTGCTGGGCTTGATATGCCTGTGAACTCCAGAGTATTCAGGGGGGCCTCCTGCACAGTCAGCATGGTATGATGATGGTTGGTGTCCATGTCAAGCCATATGAAGAACTGGTTCAGATTGTCAGGGAGGGATGAGGTCGCTGCTCTGGTTGGACAGGTGTTGTTGCTTTTGTAGTCCGTAATGGACTTGATTCCCCGCCACATGCACCAGGGGTCAGAGTTGTTGAAGTGCTCCTCAATTTTGTCTTTTTAGGAGCTCTTTGCTTTTCTGATGCCTCTCCTCAGGTTGGACATGGCTGTTGAGTAGATTTCTCGGTCCCCGGTGCAGAAAGCCTCATTGCGTGACTTCAGCAACTTTTGAACCTCTCTGTTCATCTATGGTTTGCGGTTGGGGAAACTGCGAATGACCTTAAAAGTGGTAACAGTGTCCATGCAGAAGTTTACGTAGGAAACAGAGGATGTATATTCATTCAGGCCGGTGTGGCTGTCCTGTGTGGATTCCAGTTTGAAGAAATCCCAGTCTATGTTATCAAAACAATCCTGTAGTATGGTCATGGCTTCTTCGGGTCTTACTCTAATGGTTTGTACAATGGGCTTTGTTCTGGCAATGATGGGTTCGTAAGGTTGGTGTAATTAAAGTCTCCGCAATGATAAACACGGCGTCTGGGTGGGTGTTTTTCAGTTTATTTGTAGCATCATGCAGCTTAGTGAGTGCTAGCTTAGCATTAGCTTGAGGGGGAATGTAAACATCAGTGAGAAACACTGTGGTCTGCACTTCAGCATAATAAATTCCAGGTCTGGTGAACAGTATTGTTTTATTGTTTTGTAATGTCCGTGGAAGTATACCAGGAGTTACTCACGTAGATGCACACTACACTGCTTTTGTCTTTTCCAGATTCAGCAGTTTGATCTGTCTGGTAAACAGTCCTGCCAGTTAGCTCAATAGCAGAGTCGGGGGTTTTAGCAGTCAGCCAAGTTTCCATGAAAACTTGTAACAAACACTGGTTTGTTACCAGATGTTTGTAATTATACTCCTGTCCTCTAGGGGTCAGGAATCAGCAGTGTTACAAACTGAAGTCCAACTGTTCAACTTTTGCAACAAAATCCTCAGCTTGTCTATCTTATTAGTGTAACTATTTCTTTGTGACTATTGGTATGTGGACAGTCATAGAATTTGAAGACCTAAGACTCCTAAGGGGAGTATAGATATTTTAACTATCAGTAATGTAAAATGGTGCCAAGCTGCTTTTTAAAATCGGTTCTAAAAGCTATGGGTTTCCAGAGAAGTTCAAACAGGAGGAAAAATTAATTATTAATTAGTGAGTTCATTATTATGGTTGAAATTGTTTATTTATTTGAGAAACAAACCAATTATAGAAGTCTTAATTGTTCAGTTCCTGTAAGATTAATTTCCAGGATATCAATGGAATTCATTAATTACAGTACGACTACTTAATTAACCTGGTTTAGAACATCCATCCCACGAACATAACTCTCACCTGGTGAGGTAACAGATCTATAGCAAAACTCTGCTTACGGCTGCACAGAGTCTCGCGATACTTTAGGACGAGTTCAGGACTTTTAAAGGCTTAAGGCGGTTCACACCAGTGAAGTAACTTAATTTTGAAGCAATCATTCAGCCAGAGATTCAAATTGTATAAAAGGCATGCATTTATTCCTAACACTACAACAGATGACAGATATTACACTTAACATGAAACAAATACAAAATAACAAAACAAAACAGAATAAAATCGAAGAGCAGGATGGAATATGGGGAGGCAGTAACGTAGTTTAAATGGGTCCCTTAAAGGCAAATACTGTTCTGCACAGCAAGTCCTTGATCCTAAAAACGTGACCCAAAATTGCTTTTTTCAACCCAACAGCAAGACGGCAAGTGCCTTTTTTGTTGCAAAACCACAATGTAACTGTCATGATGTGTGGGCACGGAGTGAGGGCAGAAGATCAGGAGTCCAGTGAGTCAGGGAAACGAGGGATTTATTCGCATAGAACACCTGCAGGAACACAAAACAACACATAAAACTGATGTCAATGACTGGACTGGAGAAACATACACCAATGCAGACTTACATACACCAGACTAATTAGCCACAACGAGAAACATCTAGTAAGACGAGGATTCCACACGAGGTAGTTGAGGGGGCGTGGCACATGGGAGGATTGGACAACCGGGGCATGACAGTAACTCATTTTGTTTTGAGGCCAAAACACATTTTACAATCACACTTATTTTTATGGTGAGCACTCTTTCACTACATATTGTTCACCCACTCAGTGGCTTTCGTGAGCACTGGGCGGTTCGTCGCTGACTGTGTGAACAGGAAAGCAAATTTCTCTCCAGCGCCAAGCAGTTTGCTTCTTGCTGTGTAGATGAAGCCTTAAGGTTGTTTTCTGCATACAAAACGAGAGTCCCAATAAAGATACAATCTGTGAGTTCCATGGTTATGGGTGTGCGTATGTGTATGTGTATTTGTATGTATTTGTGTGTGCGTGTGAGCCGAGATGTAACATGATCTGATTTCTTGCTTTCAGAAGCTACTATAGCTACTATGTTTTGAATAATCTGTAATTTGTCAATAGTGTTCTTTGGTAGCCGGCAAAAAGAATGTTACAGTAATCAAGATGAGAAATAACCAAAGCATGCATCAACTTTCCAGCATCTTTCAATGGTAAAAAAGGTACTACCCTGTGCAATTCCACAGTCACCCATAACTGGTGCTGATACAGATTTGCCTAGTTTGACCAGAAAATTTCTTCCTACTATATATGTGTTGAATCAGTTTAAGACAGAGCCAGTGAGTCCAATTGACCTAAGGTGGTGTAAAAGGATAGTATGATCAATGGTGTCAAAGGCTGCACTCATGTCTAATGCAATTATAGCCTTTCAATCCTTTGTGTCTGTGTTGAACCTAAGACTTTACTACCTTTAATAAAACAGTGCTGTGATGGACTCCAAAACCTGATTGAAATCATAAAAATATCTTGTTCCTGTAGAGAAATTCCATTACCTGGAGATACACAACCTTTTCTAAAATTTTACACATAAAAGGGAGATTTTAAATAGGCCTGAAATTACTAAGAACCATCTTATCTAAGGTAGGGTTTTTAAGGAGTGGTTTAACCACAACACATTTGAAAGAATCTGGAAAAGTGCCCGTTAAAAGTGATATATTTAAAATCGATTCAGAAAACATAAAAGTTTGTTTAAATAGTATAGTAGGAATTGGGGCAGTACGACATGTGGATGGTTGCAGCTGAGTGACTCTTTCCAAGCATTCTGTCAGTCTCATTAAAAGCATCCATCAAGACAGGGGCTCCGCTATCAGAGCTGCGTGGATCATAAGCTGCTGCTATAGAGGCTCTTTTATCTTTTTTTCAGTGTGAATCGCATTTATCAGAAGATGCCTTTTCTGCCATAGGTTGTGAAAGGTGGAGGAGCCTATTAATAGTTGAAAATACTCTATTGTTTTTGTTTTGAAAAGTATGCCAGTCGTGCTTTACGTATGGCATGATGGATATTGACATTCTCTCTTTATAAATACGTCGATGTATTTCTCCAGTTTTCCTCCATCAATGGTCTAATTTTCTGCAATTTTATTTTAACTGATTAACCTTTTCAGGAGCAAAAGCATCTAGTACATTTCTTACTATGGAGTTAAAATCACATATATGCTCAGAAAGAACCAACCAACTTAGCACCCTTCTCTGCCATGAGTTCTGAAAAACCTCTAACAGCGGCTGAATCAATCCTTCGCCTCCTTATCATGTCCCTCTTCTGAGGTCTAAAATCTGAGGCTGTGTTCAGTCCAAAGAAAACCATGTAGTGATCAGATACAGTAAAATCTTTGGCTGTGTCCGAAATCACACACTCGTGTCAGTGCACTGAGATGTAGTGCATAGTGCGTACTACCATGGATAAGTGCAGTCCTAACTGGAACACTAACGTTTCGCACTTACCAGAAGTGACGGACTAGCATTTTGATCGCAATTCTCCAGCGCGCCAAAATATCTGCTGTGAAAACTTGCCGAAAGACCCTCCCCTTCCGCTACGTAGTCAAAATGGCGTCCGTTTAGTGTGAGTAGTGTCCATCATTCTGCACTGCGTTTTCTGGCCATTTTCAGTGCACCATCCGGGTACTTTCAGTGCACCGAATTTTCACTTGGTTGTCAGTGTGAACGCACTAAAATCGCACACTAAAAGTGCGCAGGTGCGCGTTTTCGGACACAGCCTTTGACTGTACAGTCATTTTAAGCCACATGTGTGGGCTCAGGTAAATGTTTCAGACAAACAAGATAAAATATATTTAAAATCACTGGCAACAGAATCTGTGTTATCATCCACACGAAAGTTAAAGTAACCGGTAATAAAACAAATCAAAACACGTAAAAACTAGTGAGAAAAAGTCAAATTCAGCCATTAAACTTGTGTTAGGTTTACGTGGGCGGTACACAGTTACAGCACACAGAGCAGGTCTCACATTTAAAGTTATAGCCAAGAATTCAAATAATATGGAAACACCCAAGTCTGCCTTACTGCAGTGTATGTTTTCACAGAAAATGTTTGCCACACCTCTACCTTCCTATCCTGCATGCTAACAGGAAAGTATCTATAGTTTAGAGGTGTTGCCTCATTGAGAGCAGCTGTCCCAGATGGAGAGAGCCAAATTTCTGTGAAGAATACCAAATCAATCTTATGATTTGAGATCAGTTCATTTAGGAAAAATGTTTTAAGTGACCTGATACTAAAAACGGCTATTCAGATATTATTAGCACATTCCACAACTACAATTTTAAAAAGAACAAAATAACAGCCTGCTGGCACTACCTACTCCTAGAAGATATTTCCTTAGGAATTCTGTTCCATTATTGGCTGAATACACTAATTTTAGACTGCTATATAACCTTGGTTGTGTTCATTCTTAATGTTCAGTACCTTGCACTTTCAGAGTAGAGTCATAAGAACTTAAACCCCCCCCACATCCCTCTCCAAAAACAAAAACCTAAAGAGCTAAGCAACATTGGAACCTGCTAGTGCATCCAAATCCTATGCTCATCTTTCATTAGAAGCGAGCGGCAGGTCCCTGACAAAATCGCGCTCCCAATGAACAATGCAGTGTTTACAATGAGAAGCCGCAGGACACCTCCTGCTTAATTAACCACATTCACTGTAAACAAGTGTGACTATCGTGAATTTATTTTAAACTATATTTAAGTTTACCTAATCACATTGTGACCAATAAGCATAAAAATTACCATTAAGTTTCCAAAAACCAAACCCACCAGCATATTATATGATAGGTGTTCTGCTAATGCTGTGTATCCAAAATCCCAAAGAATCCAGTCTTTGTCATGGAACGGGGCAGTTCAGGCACCAGACTGAGGCATGATTCAGGCAGAAAGGGACAAACGGGGTTTATTAACTGAACTGAAAACACTAACAAAATCAAAGGACCACAAGGGGTCAAAAACCAAAAAGGGATAAACAAAGACTAACTTTACAAAGGGAGCCAAGCAAGTAGGCAACAAACACAAACCATCACAAACAATGAACCATTACTGACTAAAACTCAGGCAGAAACTTAAATACAAAAACTGAACAGGGTAATGACAAGCAGGAGTGAAACAGACAATTAACCAGTAGGGGAAGGTGCAGGACAACGAACACTCAGGAAAACACACGAGGGCAGGAACAGGAACGGGCAACAGGTGAAACTA
>JAODKF010006611.1:0-16129 GCA_026779585.1 Mormyrus proboscirostris
TAAATCAGAGCTAGATAAGATTTTAACAACTCTGAGCTATTAGTTAAGTTCTCCCCAAGCGAGCTTGATGGGCTGAACGGCCTCCTCTCATTTGTATAGTTCTTATGTTCTTAACTATACCCATGTGTTCCTCAAATAAAAAGATTTCGGTATACAAGCCTTTGGCCTTTCTTTAATGGTTTTCACATTTGTTTCCAGTGACTCTGCATTTCTAAATTTATGTTCCATTTACAGTTTTTTAAACATCTCTCCAAATATAGAAAGATGCTATGTGGTATTTCATATCTCACTCATGTCAGCCCTATCCAAAGTGCGTGATTTTGAGTGTGCCTTCTGATGGAGAGGTATCCTGTCCAATGCTGTGCTTCCTGGGGTGGACTCACTGACAGCCTGAAGCCTATAGCAAGTGGTCAGACAACGAGACCATAAAGAAATACAGGGGGTGCACTAGCATCTGAAGGCTCTTCTCTAAGCCAATATACTGAATAACTGCCTTTTAGCTGTTTTTATCTACAACACACAATTTTCATTGTCGTGCCATACAGCTCATCCCTGATGACACAGGCTGGTGGTAGCAAAACCAGACTAAAAGTAATGCAGACAGAGGAACAAGCAAGACCTACTAGAAACAGACAAACACCATGAATCCAATAATGTTGTGCTGTTATGTATCCATTTTTAAGAATAAAGTAATGAGCTGATCAGCCTAACTCACAAGAAAACTCAAATGTGATTGAGAGCAGTGATAGCTAAGCATTAATTATAATTGTAATGCATGCAAAATTTGCACATAAAATAAAACATGAATGCAAATGATTTAGAGCAGTAATAATGTAAATATGATACAAAGAGCGAGGACAGAATGGATGGAGTATAATGATCTCACAGGGCCTGGAAAATAGAACAATAAACAGAAAAAATACCAAGAAACCATTTCAGAAATCTAAATGATATAGGTAGAACATACAGTCTGTCCCCATCCTGAACATCATGCTACTGTTAACACACTCATATGGCCAATGGCTACAAGATTTCTCTGCAAACAGAACAAACCAGACAGAATTTTCTGGTGCAAAGTATCAGGTAAGGTAGACCACAAATATTACACAGCTTAGTAGATATGGGAACTAGAACGTTTGTGGGAACTGATGCAAAACTGCTGAGATTCCACCTTTCGGCAGGTAATGCTACACAGAGGTGACTAAAAAACGGTGAGAATAAATATTCTTGAGCAACTCAAGCTCTGTCAAACTGAGTAGCAGCCTTTTGGACAGCCAGCCTTGCCCTCTACCTCTAACTGCCCGTGGCTGGCGGAGACTCTATTAAAGCCAGAGGCTACTCAAGCAGAGGATTGGCAGACAAAAAAGCCAGCAAGTGAATAAGGAGCAGCCATTCTTAAAAAGCTCATGGAAACACACTTCTGAGGAAATTAGAGGTGGTGATCAGTGGGTTTTCACCGACTTCATTTTGCTATGCTGGGCTGATTATGGAGCAGGTAATTAAGTCATTCCTTTAATTAAATTCTGAGTAGGAGGCCATATCGCATGCAGAAAACAATTCAAAAAACCATGAAACTCGTGTTTTTTCCTGCTTCCCACATGTGAGTAAGGAAGGAGACATACCAAAAATAGTCCTTGCAGGAACAGATTCCTTGTTTATCCAGAAGGACACTTGGGAGAGAATCACTGTCATGATGCACGGGATGTATGTCTGAATCATGAAGTATCCCACTTTCCTCTTGAGGTGAAAATACACCGTCATGACAACATATTCTCCTAGTACACAAAAAAACAGAGGCTGTCTTGACCTCAAGTGCATCAGCACATCATTCGAGTGTCGTAAAAATCTAGTACTATATTGAGGCAAATTTGTAAAATACAATAAAGTATGTTTTTTTAGCCTGGAATTTCCGCTTGCAGTCATTGGACCACCAGACTAATATTTAATGACAAATCAACTCTAAATATTAATTTAAAAATTAACACCTATTAGGTTTGCGTTCATTATTCAACACACATTTATTTAAAAAAAAATATATCATTTTAATAAACTTTATACCTCACCCTTGTCAAATTTCCATACTATTCTCAATTAAGCTAGCCTCTGAAAAAAAGGCAAATATCAGCATCTGCTTATAATCAGCTTCTACTTTAACTGACAGCAGGTTGGGTGCATATGTCAGGCTAAGCACGAACTAGCCATCATGGCACAGGATGAACATAATGATAAAATTATATGTCCAGGCATGTTGCGCTGTCACCGTGATGTAGGTGTGACTAGCAGATTACCTGTAATCGATTTTACAGTCTCACTGGAGACCGTCTGTCCAACGAGATCATACTGAAGCAGGCTGGAGGACTCAGATGGCACTTCAACTGAATGTTTTGGTCCTTTAGTCCAGGTGTAGATCACCTCTGTTCTGGGATATGCATCTGAGGATGAGAAGTATGGAACACGTGTGTGGTTTGCATTAGGTAAGGGCTCAATGCTCATGTAACGTCGTTATATCCATGAAATTATGGTTACGGGGGACACAGGCAGAATAATCCCTCCTCAGACAAGAAAAAAAGAATAAAAAAGAAACATCTGCATATAACAGGCACTGATATAAAATTACTCATTACTCAGTAGTTTCTTAGTCTGAATTACTTCCTTTTTTATTGATCAGATATAATCAGGATTCTTTTATTACCAGATTACCAGGCGAAATCAGGCTTCATCTGGGGTTTTATGAAGTCTGAATCCACAAACTTTTTACCACATATAGAAACCACTATTCCTAGTGCAATTGTTAAATTTATGAAAGAGAGAATCAGCCCCTGAAAAATGAGAAATCCTTTCATTGTAGTTTTAACAGTTTTTTGAATAAGGATTCATTTCGCTGAATTAGCTGAGATTTAAAGGTCTCATCATAAACTCTTCAGAATGTACTTAAAGAATGTTTTTTTTTTCCCACCCAGAGGGTCAAGTCACAAAGCATGTAGTTTTGTCTAGAAATGTCTCAATAGCAAAGAGCTCATTCAATAATCATAATGTCTGAGTTCTTCTTAAGCTTCTCCGGCATGTCAGGCATGGTTGAATAAAGACAAATAGAAATGAACAGCTTTTAATACGCCTCCTATGAGCACTATGTGGTATTTCCAGAGGAGCTACTTAAAAAATACTGCCTTTGATTTATATAATATCCATTAAATTCTGCTGATACTCTTTTAAAATAATAAGGTTCCATAGTAGCTTAAGAGAAAATAACCGCTAAGGGTTTATAATGACAATAAAAAATATATATAAACAGAATAAGTATCATAAATTATTGAAAAAATCTTAAGTTCCTAGCTCAAATAATTATTAACCTTGTTTAGCAGACATATGGCGAGAACATTATATGTATTTTAGGCTGTTTGGATTTCCTATAAATGAATAATGTTAGCAAATTATTGTAACTGTGGATTTTACTTCTTTTTGTAAATATGCTATTTATTATAAGACTTTCATCTTGCTTTGATTTGCCTTAAATCAGGTCAGCAGTAACTGTCCATGCTAAGTAACAGCCACTACTGCCTACCGCAGGGTTTCGGTAGGAAAAAGCCCTTTCTTCATAAGAACATAAGAAATTTACAAACATCACTTTGGATAAAAGCCTCTTCCACTGGATTTATGAGAAAGCAAATTTAAAACTACAGTACACATGTGAATGTGGCCCGCAGCTGTTTAAATAATCACTAGCCATGACAAGCAAGGTGACAGGGAAGATAAATGGAAGCCAGGCCATTATGCCATAAGGCTCTATGCACACACAGTATGAGCACATGAATTTTGAATGCAGTGGGCCCTTTGCTTTATAATCACTGTAATCATAGCTCTGGATTACATTGTTTTTGCTAAATCTTTACTTATTACCGCTTTGGGAAACTGCAATGGGAAGGGTGCTATATAAAATTAAATGAATAAACTGCTTTAAATGATCAGAAATATATGTACTACTTTACAATAAGGTTTCAATTTGCCACATATACATGGTACTAACTCACTAATTAAAAAAAGAGTATTGAATATTTAAATATACTTTACCTGAATACTAAGCTTTTAAGCTAAGTCAATTAAAATTCACATGTTGCAGTCAATGAATAATAAAAAAAACAACAACACACTGACTTACAACTTCCAAACTTTAGAGGGCACGCATGTCCATCCATTGGGAAATCCACCAACCTCATCGGACACTCTGCTCTGATCGTTAGTCTGGAACAACAAAGATGCTCAGTTATACTGACATTTAGGTCAGTTTTATTGTTCGAGGAACACAGATTTGTTAGACTGAACATAATATCAACAGCACTATGTACAACAGTAAGAATTGCAGTCAATGGGCTGCAATCATTTCAAACTAATTGCAGATCACAATTTATTCTTTTGTCATCAATTTCTACCATTAGTATGCAAAATATCTGTTTCTTTTATACTTTTATACCGTACAGCCGTGGCTGTGAGAATAACACAGATATTGATTTTCACAAGTCTGCTACCTCAGTTTTTATGATGGCAGTTTGCATATACTGCAGAATGTTATGAAGAGTGATCAGATGAATTGCAATTATTTGCAAAGTCCCTCTTTGCTATGAAAATGAACTTAATCGCAAATAAGCCCATTTCCACTGCATTTCAGCCCTGCCACAGAAGGACCTATAGACATTATTTGAGTGATTCTCTCGTTAACGCAGGTGAGAGGTCACTCTCTCATGCTGATTGAGTTGGAATAGCAGACTGATTAAGTTAAAAGGAGGGTGGTTCTTTCAGTCATTGTTCCTCCATTGTTAACCACATGCAGTCATCACTGCTTTGCACAAAAAGGGTTTCACGGGCAAGGATATTGCTGCTATTGCACCTAAATCAATCACTTATCAGATCATCCATAACATCAAGCAGAGAGGGTTAAGGCACCCATGAAAGTCCAGCAAGCGCCAGGACCTCAGCTGTTTAATCGGGGCACCACCCATGCTCTGGAACTCGCTCAGGAATGGCAGCAAGCAGGTGTGAGTGCATCTGCACGCACAGTTAGGCAAAGACTTTTTGAAGATGGCCTGGTGTCAAGAAGGGCAGAAAAGAATCACTTCTGTCCCAGAAAAACATCAGGGACAGACTGATATTCTGCAAAAGGTACTGGGATTGGACTCCTGAGCACTGTGGTAAAGTAATTTTGTCTGATGAATCCCCTTTCCGATTGTTTGGGGCATTTGGAAGAAAGATTGTCCGGAGAAGAAAAGGTGAGAGCTACCATCAGTCCTGTGCCATGCCCACAGTAAAGCATCCTGAGATCTTTGTCCATGTGTGGGGCTGCTTCTCAGCCAAGGGAGTGGGCTCACACACAATTTTGCCTAAGAACACAACTATGAATAAAGAATGGTACCAAAACATCCCCCAAGAGCAACTTCTCCCAATCATCCAAGAACAGTTTGGTGACAAATAATGTCTTTACCAGCATGATGGAGCACTGTGCCATAAGGTAAAAGTAATAACTAAGTGGCCCAGGGAACAAAACATCGACATTTTGGGTCCACAGCCAAGAAACTCCCCAGGCCTTAATCCCAATGAGAACTTGTGGTTAGTCAATCCTCAAGTGGCAGGTGGACAAACAAAAACCCAAAAATTCTGACAAACTCCAAGCATTGATTATGCAAGAATATGCTTGGCATCAGTCAGGATTTGGCCCAGAAGCTGATTGACAGCATGCCAGGACGAATTGTAGAGTTTTAAAAAATGAATACTGAATGAATACTGCAAATATTGACTTTTTGCATAAACTTAATGTAATTGTCAATAAAAGCCTTTGTTTATTAAATATACTTCAGTATATTGCACAAACATCTGAGAAAAAGATCTACCAACACTAAAGCAGCAAATTCTGTGAAAACCAATCCTTGTGTCATTCTCAAACCTTCTGGTCATGACTATGTCCCGTAGGGCAGGAGTAGAATAAAAAATCAGCCCTGGAACTGGGGGTCCCCGACAATAAATTTTGGCAGTGCACATACCCAACGGCCCCCTGGGAAAACACAGTCCAGTCCTGATGCCCAATCTGAACCAATGAATATTTTTAAACTGGCTGGAAAATTACTGACTTTTAAAGAGACACTATATATTCCCACTACTGGGCTAGTGAAGTGACCCTGCTTTTAACCGGTGTTACCTCATGGTGTACAGGATTGTGCCATTTTTCATGATGCGGAAAAGCTTGTTGGGGGCAGTCATGTTGTGGGCAACAGATCTTTTGCCATTCCGGAAGAAGGTGTCTGGGGTCCACACCTTGGTGACCATGAGGTTGTTGAGCCGGAGGATCTCCATGGGACCCTCAAAGCTCAGCCTGCGATCCACCCATGTCTGGCGGAAAAACACATCCATAGTGTACTCCTGAAACAAAAAAACACTGCAATAACCATTACATTGTGTGTGTGTTTAAATATATATATTTCTTCAATATACACCGATCAGTCATAACATTAAAACCACTGACAGGTGAAATTAATAACACTGATTATCTCATAACAATGGCACCTGTCAAGGGTCCCATGATATGTTACATATTAGGCAAGTGAACATTCAGTTCTTGAAGTTAATGCGTTGGAAGAAGGCAAAATGGCCAAGTGTAAGGATCTGAGTGATTATCACAACAGCCAGATACTGATGACTAGATCACTGGGTCAGATCATCTCTTGTGAAGTGTTCCCAGTATGCAGTGGTCAGTACCTACCAAAAATGACCCAAGGAAGGTCAGATGGTGAACTGGTGAGGGGGTCATGGGCGCTAAGGCTCCCTGAAATGTGTGCGGAGCTAAAGCCAGCCCATCTTGTCTGATCCCAAGGGGGAGCTACTGTGTCATACATTGCTGAAAAGGTTATTGCTGGCCATGATGGAAAAGTGTCAGAACACACAGTGCGTCTCAGTTAGCTGCGTATGGGGCTGCACAGCCACAGATAGGTCAGAGTGCCCATGCTGACCCCTGTCCACCATCGAAAGCACCTACAATGGGCACATGAACATCAGAACTTGACAACGGAAAAATGAGAGATGATAACCTGGTCTGATAAGTCACACTTTCTGTTGCATCTTGTGGACGGGCGGAAGCGTGTGTGTCATTTACCTGGGGAGAAGATGGCACCAGGATGTACTATGGGGAGAATGCAAGCTGGCGGTGGTAGTGTGATGCTCTGGGCAATGATCTGTTGGGAAACCTTGGGTCCTGGTATTCGTGTGGATGTTACTTTGACACATACCACCTACCCTTACATTGTTGCAGTACACCTCTTCATAGCAACAGTATTCCCTGATGGCAGTGGCCTCCTTCAGCAGGATAATACACTCTGCCGCACTACAAAAATTGTTCTTGAATGGTTTGAGGAACATGAAAAAGAGTTCAAGCTCTTGACTTGGCCTCCAAATTCCCCAGATCTCAACCCGACAAAGCATCTGTGGAACGTGCTGGACAAACAAGTCCGATCCATGGAGACCCCACCTGACACCTGACAGGATGTAAAGGATCTGCTGCTAATGTCTTGATGGCAGATACTACAGGACACCTTCTGAGGTCTTGTGAAGTCTTCAGGGGTCAGAGATGTTTTAGTGGCACAAGGGGGCCACAGCTGTGTTATGCAGGGGGTTTTAATGTTAGAGCTGATCTGTGTATAGTGCTGTACACAAGAAAGGAGAATTGAAAGAACTGTATGAGATGAGATTTTTAAATATTATTTTAATCAAAAAATTTTTTGCAAAAAAGCTGTCTCAAAGTACCTTATGCCTAGTCGACTCTTTGACAGCACGCACTGTATGTTTGTAATGTACCATTTGGCTCAGTTGTACGTGGCTTTGGACAAAAGTGTCTGCTAAAACTAAATGTAATGTAAATGAAAATAGTGCATGTACCGGAACCAAATTCAACTCATGCATGCAAACATTTGTTAATTTCTTTTTTTTCATAAATGCAAACTTTTTGTTGTTGTATGATTTAACATAGATATGGCTATTTGAATGCAACTAATCTGAACCTTGCAAAGCTAGAAATAATACAGTTATTATGGAACTAAAAACATAATAACAATGTTAAAATAAGGTTAAAAAAAACTTGCAGTATAAATACTTCTGTATTGACCTTATTTGAATAGTGATTCTTTTTTTTCTGTGTGCAGTTGAACAGGACAGAAACAGGTTAAAATCCATAAAAAATATTAACTTTACCTTGTTTATTGAAATTTCTTGCTCCAACACTTACCATTTCAACATCTGAAACAGGACCAAAGCTGGTTACATATATATCTGTTTTAACTTCTGTGACTGGACCTAAGAAAACAATATTAAAATATCATTGCTAATTTACCTCTGTTAAGATAGCACTGGAATCGAATCTTTCATCCTCATTCATGTTTGCAGGTTTTATTTATTTATTTATTTCAGACAGATTCTAATTAGCATAGCCCATAGAATGGGCATATCACAGATGGCAAAGACGTGACTATATTAATTCACTTTCTAATTTATAGAACTGGCCTCTGTTGCTATTTTCGATTTGGTTGCTATTTCAATACTCTTGAAGGGCACTTTTCGTTAGCAAAACTACATAGTAAAGTAGATATATTCTCAATTTTAAAATCAATAAATGAATTAGCTGATCATGCACATAGAAAATAAGTTATACTGTAAATGTGGTTAAATTTAAACTACTGATCAGATATTTTAACGCCACATTTTACCGTCGTAACCCAAAATATTTAGTATACCGTGTTAAATTCCCAATCTCATAGGCAACCAACTATATATCGCTAATAAATTGTTATTATTTGTGTTATATATGTCCTGCCATTATTGCACGGATGTAGCAGATGACAGTGGAAGACGTAGAAAAAAGAAAAGAATGGCTCGTGCCATTAGAAGAATGACTGCGTCACTGCTGAGCGCGATCATCGCTGTTGTGTTTATCGGTACCAAAGTTTATAAACAAACAGGGTGTTTATACATCTATCTTGAGTTTACGTGCGTCTTTTCACGATAATTTTACAAACATTCCCAGACACACCATAACATCACACAGACTCATTATCAACCCAAATATGCAAACTATTGAGCAAAAATATGCAAGCTTTTAGGCAATCTTGTCAACGCGCAAATTTTGAATAATATGCTGGTTTTCGTAGATGTCTGTTAAGCAGTAACACAGCGGATATCTAATCCGGGAAGTAATTAGTGGCAACACAAAAAAAGACGCATCACCGAGGTTAACAACACGCATAACAAACTGAACATCAGACTATTAGCACCCTATTGCACAGGAAAAAGCATATTTTTAACATTACAAGACACCAGTGTGAATCATTCCATACAATAGTAGTTTTACACCCTATGAAATCATTTATTTAAAATTATATATCAGCCAGTATTCGCTTTTTACCGTAGTTTCATAATATAAGCGATCGACAGTTGAGTTTTTATTAATTCCCGGTTCTGATTTACCAACATTCACTGATTCAGAAAACTGCTCACCTCCAAATCCGGGTCGCAGCCTGTTGTCATAGCCGTCCAAAAGTCGGTCTAAAATACGTGTGAATTTTTCAGGATACAATTTCTCATCGTTTATTGTCTGTGCAGAACCTTCCCTTAAGATCCAAAGAAGGATAAAGCGCAGTGTGTTATAAAAGACTAACCACCGCTTGTTGCTGTGTACAGAAAATTATACATTAAATATGTTTCCAGTTTTCACCACTACTGCAAGCGTTATTCGAACAGCTGCAATACGAAGCTATGATTTTTCTGAAGAGTATATAATCTCAACATTAGTGTGCTTCAGTACTCACCAGACAGTTATGCAGATCAAGTAAAAGAGTGTGTAAATACAACTCAGGGGTATCGCAATGGCCATCTCCGTTCTGACAGAGACCATCTTTGCATGCCATACTTTAAACCTTCTTCACATTTCCTCTAGCCAAATGTTTTGTCCTGGTAAACTGACTGAAATCAACAGGACAGTTGCCGTGTACAAGTCTGCATTTCTGTCATTCGTTTTTGCAGAAGATAAGTCCGCCCCGCTCATCTAGCTAATTTAGCCCGCTTGTGGCGGCCAAACAAATATGCCCCAGCCAGTTACACCACCTAGAAGCCCCATCTTTTCAAAAAACCGTATTACTTCTAAGATCGACAGACGGGAGGATACAGCGACACGGTGTCGTATTGTGTTTTTTTTCCCTTAAGAATACAAGAACAGTACAAGAAAAAATGTGCATAAAACGTAAAAAACAGTAGTTTCAAATCCAAAATCAGTTATTTCTATTCAAATTATTTAAATCATTTAAAACATTAAATTCCTTAAGATCTATCAAAATGATTGTGTATCATGAAAAACAAATGTGATTAATTTTGTAAATTAAATATCTTTTCCAAAAAAAAAAAATATTATAAAAGCATGTTTTGTATCAATGGTACATTAATATAGGTTACGTTTCCATAGGTGCTAATTTGTATGTTTAAATATTGCACATATTGTGTTGGAGTAATCGCTAATGCAGGTATTGTTTGATGGTTAGTAAAGCACATGAAATAATCATAAACACACCTGACACTTGTATGCTAAAGCATCCATCCATCATCCATCCATCCATCCATCCATCCATTTTCCTTAACCACAAAATGCAGAGTGTGACTAATGGAGTACTCTACTCACACAGATTTTAAGTATCAAACAGAGATAAGCCATACTTTCACACATACTTAGCACTGCCTGTTTGGCCCACAGTATAGATACTGTAGATCCAAAAAGAAAGCCATCGCCATCAATGGAGCAGTGCATTTTGAATTGTAAATGAGGCTTTCAGATTCATGCTGGGTATGCTTACTGTGCACTGTCAAATACTGTCTGGTTCAGCCGGTGGGAAGTGAAGAAATAACTCCGGGGAATGGGCTGCAAGTATTGCTGACAAACACAGCCTGGTACTCACACTGATACGCACACATACACACACACACACACACACACACACACACACACACATACACACACACACACACACACACATGGGCTGGCTGTACTGTAAGCTGCAGATTTTATGTTCCACTTATCAGGCTCAAGGTCCTGTTTCCTTTGTCACCACCACCAGTAGTAACTCATTTGAGCTGTCTGGTGTTCTAACGAATCAAAAGGGTGATTTAAGAGGAATGGAGAGGGGAAGACAGAGTGGTGAGTTAAGAGGCAGAGTTCATTTTGAATGTGAACATCTCCCCTAATTGCTTGAGTACAGGGATTCATTTGCTGTGTGGCAAGACATCCTACATTCCAGGCTGGCCTGTCAATCACGATGGGTGATACTCAACTGGTGATGTCATCCCATTGCTTCTCACTAGTGAACTCAATGTAAGGACCTAGGTTTGGTTGCACATCACCAGCCTGCCCCCCCAAAACACAAACAGAACTCCCACATTATGGGTCAGGACGTGCCTTCATCGTCTGTACCACAATCAAGGCTCTTGACTCTGGCTGTGCTGCTCTCAGCTTGTCTGAACCCTCACAGCTGGGCTTAGTTTTAGGAGTAGATAATGAGGGTCTGCACCAGTGGGTCTTACCAAGGTGTTCTTCATATATACCAGAACACTGTGAGTCTCATTAAGGGCCCTTGGATAACCTAGTAGTCTCCTTTTCACTTTCAGATAGAAGAGTATAGAAGTCAGAATTCAGAATCATTACTCTGCAAAATGGTTATACGTAATCATATGTCAGACATGCCAGCTCTCCCTGAAGTCTCCCACATTGACAGCACCTCCTGACACCTGTGAAGGATGTGCAATGTCTCGGAAATGTCCCCACAGAGGGGTCTATGGATAGTCTGTCCAATTGATAGCCTTTCTCCGCCCCCCCCCCTTCACCGTCCCCAGCATTATCCACCTCCCTGGAATCAGTATGCTTATGGTTTGCATATGTACATGAATCTTTGCCATTTCTGGTTTTGTGGTGTTTCATCACCCGGCTATTTCCACAGACAGATCATCAGTATTGAGGATTCTCAGCCAGACAAGGCAAGTCAGAAACAAGATAAGATAAGATAAGATAAGATAAACTTATTTGCTGGGGGGGGGGAGTTCTTGTGCTTACAGCAGCACGGCCCATGGAACAGAGATAAACATACAAAGTGCAAAGATCGCACACATAGTTCAACAAGTAAACATAGTTGTATATTCATCAACATCTTCATTGCTGGTTGCCTTTGAATGAATGAATGAAGTATATCATCAAAATTATATATTAGTACATACTTAGCATGGCTTATGAATAGCTAATGAACGGCTCATGAATGCAGTGTTGTTGCTTATGGTTTTATTCTGTAGTAGTAGGTGGGTCTGAGCAGGGATCTACAAACTGTGCTGGATTGTGGCCCTCAAGGACTGGATTTGAGGAGCCCTATAGGCTATGTACTCCATGATGACATTTGCTTAAATTTGCTACCTTGCTCATATCTTGCACATAATTTTGTTTAATTTTCGAATGTACATTGTAAATGTTTTTGTGAAATGCCATACCATAAATAAAAGGAAAAGGTCATAAATAATAAAGGATTCAGGCACCCAAAATATTTAAAAACAAATAACCATAAGTAAAAATTGCAATATTATAAACAACACAAGATGATTTCTGGCTGCTGTGTACACTGCTTTCCAGCTTTTATAGCTCTTTATGTTTACTTTTTAAAATGATCTAGATATCGTTACTTATTATAGCACCAAACTCTTATTGTACGTTGGATTTTCACCCATCATTGACCATGTTCTCTGCCACCTGATCTTCTCTTGGATTTTTTAAAAGGATAATTATCTGTGCAAGGCGCAGGTGTTATTGGGTGTGGAAAATTGGAGTGCTGGTTTTATAGTCATGCAAATCGTTTCTCACCTGCAAAGCAACACTAACAGCAAGTAAAACATTATATAGCTACCACTAAGAAGACCCAGTTGGATATTAAGTATTCAGGGCAAATCGCAACATTCTTCAGGGATGGAAAAATTCTGAGCTGACATATCTGATCACTTCTTGTTTCTGTTGTGTCTTGAACCGTGCCTCAGAGACATTTTAATAGTCGCCCACACCTGACCGTGATTAGCCTGACGAGCCCACAGGAAAGCAGAATAGCCTAAGGGGAGCAATTCAGCAGTCACCAACTGCCCGCAGGCCCATTATTTCATCACAAACACGTCCTATCACTATTGCACAATATGACAGCTGGAGTGCTTATTCCATAACTGTAATTTTTGATTTGTATAACCAGTAAAAAGCGGAAGAAGTACATCCACACTGTTTATGAGGATTTAACTCAGTTTTTCTGCCTTTACTAACAGTGAGTTCAAAATGTCTGAAACCATTTTTAAGCAATGATATGGCCACTGTTGCGCCGAAGATTTATTCTTTTGTTTTCCTGCTTGTTTGTTTGTTTGTTGACAAATTGTTCTGCAAGTCCCATTGAACACTGACCACCAGGACTGGACCCACCTGTTCAGGGGTGTGTATGGTTTCGTTTTATTTGTTACTATTTTACATTTTCTGTAATTATTATGCTTCATGTCTGTAGCTTCCGGGATAGGCTCCAGACGAACTGCGACCCAGAAGGATAAGCGGTTTGGAAAATAGATAGATGGATGTAATTATTATTTGGGCCCCCTTGGGCCACTGGGGTCCTGGGCAACTACCTGGGTCTGGCCCCGTCAGTCACCTTCACTGTCACCATACAATATCTTCTCTCACTATCAAGATATTATTGGAAAAAGCAAATTATGACCCAGGAATGATTAAGGGAAATGCCTTGCTTTTAATGGAAATATAATACAATGTCTTACAAGCAAGATATTAGAATGTCAAGTGCTGCAGGAAGATGATCAGGAAAGTGTTGATGATGTGAAAGGGAGAAACATTCAGAACAAGAAACCCCCAACTCAGAGAGTAACATGTCTTTACTTTGAAATAAGTTCCTTTCATTATGGTCACCATTCTTGAACGTGAACTGCCGTTACTAAATGCTGCAGTTGTACAGTACAGTTTTTTTCTGCAACTTCTACATCATTTATCTAGCTGAGCTTTCTTATGAAAACTGCTTAAAAAGAGCTTCAAATTTATTAATTACCTTCATGTAAGGTTAGCAAGGAGAATTGTACTTTTTATAAATACTTTTTCATGTCACGTCACGGCTGAGGAAGGACCCCAAAGGCTGGCTTTCAGTAAGTAAACCCCAGGCAGGGGTGTTTATTATGGGGAAACAGGGAGGGTTGCAATACAGGCAGAGAACAATGACCGAACAGGGAGCACAGGCCTACAGTAAGAGACACTAATGTACATGATTAACAGAGGAGTAAACACAAGGCAACTGTGGCTGGTTAACTAGAGGGCAGGAACACAAGGTAAGACCTAACAAGCTACAGGCGTGGCTAATTAGCAGCCACATCCATGGGAAACACAGGGAACAGGCAAGCAGGGTGGGGCTGGACATGACAATTCAGTACAGGTTAATGTTGAGTCTGGATCCCATCCTAGGAAGCAGAGGTCATGAGGCAGGGGACACCCTAGGCGGGGTGTCAGTCTATCACAAGGCACACATACTCACACACTATGGGCAATTCATAGACAGCAGACCCCTTAAACGACATGCTTTTTTGGACTGCAGGAGGAAACTGGACTACATGAAGAATAGTCTTGCAAGCACAAAGGGAACATGGAAACAGCTCATATTCACAACTCATTCAGTTCTGTTTTTGCCACTTGCTATTAATTGCAGTTGTAGTCACTGACTCCCAAAGGGAAACGAAACACAAATGTTATTGGTGTTATTGTAAAGGTGTTACTAATTAAAAAGCATTCAGTGAGACTGCTCGTCACTTAAGTTTTTAACTC
Organism: Mormyrus proboscirostris; assembly: GCA_026779585.1. Taxonomy (NCBI): domain Eukaryota; kingdom Metazoa; phylum Chordata; class Actinopteri; order Osteoglossiformes; family Mormyridae; genus Mormyrus; species Mormyrus proboscirostris. The sequence continues at coordinate 14,900 of JAODKF010006611.1, forward strand.
AGAATAGCTCTTTTAGAACTATAAATTCGGTTTCAATGTATTATTACTACTATTTAAAACTGCTAGTTGTTTCTAATGTGACACTGTATATATTTTTGTAAACAAAAGGTTAAAGTAATGCTCTGTTATAAAACCAATACATTTGCAATATTTTTAGTGAACCATGCAAGTGTCCCAAGACTTTCTGTGAGTGCTGTAAATATTGTACATATTCAGTTTCCAAAGAAAGCAGAAGAAACCACACTTTTTGTTTTTGCTTTCTTACAGCTTGCAGACTTCAGATGAAGACCTTGCCTGCTGTTGCACTTGCAGCAGTGTGACAAACCATTTAACACTGGTTATTCCACCAGGTACAGAGTGTCCTCTACCTACAGTTAGGCTGTAAATTTGTTTGCAGGAGCTCTCTGTGGAAAGGGTAGGATTTTGGTGACATGTTGACTCATTTAGACCTATAACATTTTCTCCTCACGAAACATTTCCTCTGCTTTCAGACCTTTTCCTTAAAGCCCTTTATTTCTGAAAACTTTGACAGCAATGCTCCATTGTGATTTAATTGGGCGGCAGAGGCAGGGATTTTCCTTTCCTTATCCTGACATTCACTCCTCTTAATTCAGGTTTTTGTAGACAACTGCAAAGAACAGTCAACCCGACTGAACTCTATGTATTTATATATACACTTACAATGCAATTGACTCAAGCCCAATTCGGTCAAAGAAAATGTTTAAAAATATTTATCTGGGCAGTGAGTATACATTTGCTAATAAAAAACAGCTTCTGCGCCTGTAATCAGAAGGTCGCCGTTTCAAGCCCCGGCTTTGGTAGAAGAGTCTGTGGGTTCTTGAGTAAGGTTCTTAACCCCCAGCTCCAGGGGCACTGCATGCTGGTTGACCTGTGCTGTGCCCATCAAGCCTGCTCTCACTTGAATGTGTGTCTCATGGAAAACAATATGGGGCAAAGGAAAATGAGAATTTCCCTCTGGGGATTAATAAAGCATCACTATTCTGTTGTATTTTATATATGTAAAGAAAGAGTAACACAACAGACAGACACACAGAAAGACATGCAGACAGACAGACAAATAGACAGATAGATATATAGATAGATAGATATAGATCTACTCTCCAAAAAGTTTACCTTGTTGGATGGCTAGAAGGATAACTGGTTAACAGATAGGAAGCAGCGAGTAGTTATAAGAGGCACAATGTCACAGTGGGCCTGCGTTCATAGTGG
>JAODKF010006613.1:0-16024 GCA_026779585.1 Mormyrus proboscirostris
TCGCCTTGCTGCGAAGGCTCTGCTGCCGGAGCGGGGGGAGACTGGCTCACTATAGCGGACATATCCGGAGCCGCTAACACTGAATCAATAAAACTCTCACTCTCCTGAATCTCCCGTAACGTCCGGATACGTCCCTCTAAGACTGCGATCTTCTCCGTCAGCCTGGCAACTAGCTGACACTTATCACAGACAAACGTACCGCTAATGACGGGAGAAGAATAACTAAACATACTGCACTCAGAGCAAACGACAGGAGTCATGGCGATAAACTTACGTTTGGCGGAGATCGTGGGCCGGTGCTTGCGAAGGTGATTAATCCGTCGAGATTTGAAAAATTATCAGAAGACTATGGAACGTTTTTTTTTTGATTACTTGATTCTAATTATTATTTAGGTGATATAGCTATAGTTTAAACGTTCGCGCGGTGGCAACCAGTTTCGCTCACGCAGAAAAACATACAAGACATGGGTAAACACACGCGGAACAATAAGGAAATGTACCATTAACAACACAACAAGGGCTATTTACAACTTGCACGCAGGACATGCTGTGACATGTCCTCGCCGGTACTACACTACATCGAATTTTTTTTGTTACAGATGTGACTTAAACATACCCCAATGTTTATTATTATTTATTTTATTTGCACATTTCTTTAAACTCTGTATTTTGGCCCAATTAATCGGTAAGTTGATTGGCTGATCAGATGAGTAATCGATGGGCAAAATAACCTAGTTTTGCTGCCTGCAAACTGGCAACTACAATAATTCAATATAGAAATGTATTACAAAGAAAAAAGTCTCGAAATAACAAGAAAATAAATTATACTCATGTCCGTGGTGCATGGCCCAAATTAAAGCAGCTACTACGACCATTTTTTCCCAGTTTATGACACTGCTCTCAGATTAGAAGGTGAATGTTTAGGGTCCGGTTTCTCAAAACCTTCTTAATGCTCTCATTCATAAGTTCTACCAAATAAGCACTTTAAGATAGTTGCCATAATGGAAGAGTAGAATGACACTACAGTGGTCAGAAAGGAATCCATGCCTTTGTACTCGGGAAATGATGTCCGTGATGTTTGGATATTACACAAACCTGTCTATTCCAGTCAGCCACTAACATTCTGTAAGCGACAACATCAAACAAGGACTTTGTGTTTGTAGTGTGATTGAAACACAATGAACTGTAATCAACGTAATTACAGATGGAGCGTCTTTCACAAAATGCATAGCTAAAAGTTCTTCTGTTTACCACTCCAAGAATTTGTTGCAATATTTTGGCGTGATTGCTATTTTTCATATTATTGGTGTTATGTGACTGACACAATAAACTGTTGATATATATTTATATGTGTGTATGTGATTATTATATATTTATTATATATTTATATGATATTTCGAGTTTTTGTACGCAACTGGCTATGAAAGTAGTTTGTTAGTTGTTGCGCACAATTCGCCATGAGTCTGACCAATCAGCGCTAGAACCATTGTAGTTCGAACTATGGTAGACCCAACTAACTAACATGGTTCGGACTACTGCGGTACGACGGTTTTGGGTCTTACTTCGGATTTGAACTACCATAGTACGATGCATCGTTAATGCTTATTTCCGTCGTTGTTTGGGAAACGCACCCCAGGAAGTGTCATGACCTGCTTGTCTGATCCTCCTGTGTGCCACGCCCCTCTCGTTACCTTGTGTTAATTTCGATTGTGATCACCTGTTGCCTGTTATTTTCTGCTTGTCGTGTGTATTTAAGTCCGCGTTAAAGTCTGTTTCCCGTCTGCCCTGTTTTTCCCCAATAAACTCGTTTGTCCTGGATTTTCGCCTGCCAGCTTCATCTTTACCCGCTTCCTGCCTGCTTGCCAGACAAGCGGTTCCAACAGAATGACTGATCTCACTCAAGACGCACCGCGGCAGACTGAGGACCAGCGCCTTAGTCTGCTGCAAGAGGTGATATTCTGACTGAACCAGCTTGAGGTCCAGGAGGAACTGGTGGCGCTGGACTTAGTCAGTTGGTGCAGAGACCTCCTGAGGGAGATGTCCTCGCCAAAGGACATTCACCGCATGGCAGGGGGTCCCACCCACCCTGCCTGTGGGTCCTTCGGCTCCTGCTAAGCTGTCACCTGTGGGTCCCCCTCCGAGGACTCGTCGGCCGCCTTCGGTCCTCCCTCCACTGCCTAGTCGGTAGCCTGCGGGTTCCTGCGCCTCGACTTGTCGGTCACCTGCAGCTCCCTCCACTTCAACTCGTCAGTCGGCTACGCCTTTTCCAGTGGTGGCTGCGTCTTTGCCTGCTGGGGCTGCTCCTCACTCCTAACCTGCGCTTTGGTCCCCTCCGACTCCCTCCTCGCCTCTCCTGGTGCCCCCTCCGACTCCCTCCTCGCATGCTCCACCTGTTCCACCACCTACCTCCTTGTCCCATTCGTGGTCCCTTCCTGCTCCTGCCTCTCTGTTGCCTGCGGCCCCACCGGCTACTGCCCGTTGCCCGCCGTGGCTCCCTTGGGCTCCCTATTGTCCCCCGTCCTTCCCTGTCTGGCCTCCTATGTTTGTTCCTCATCCCGTTGTCCCTGCTGTCTCCGCTCCTTGTCCCACTGTGGTTCCTCTGTTCAATCCCAGTCCTTTTGTCCCTTCCGTTGGTGTTCCTGTGTCCCTGGTCTTGTCTCCTCTGTCACCTCCCCTGAGGCACGCCCAGAGTGTGCGGCTTTTGGGGACGGTTCTGTCATGATGTGCTCGTCTGATCCTCCTGTGTGCCACACCCCCCTCGTTACCTCATGTTAATTCCCAATTGTGATCACCTGTTGCCTGTTATTTTCTGTTTGTCTTGTGCATTTAAGTCCGCGTTCAAGTCTGTTTCCCCAGATCAGTCATTGATGTTAGTTGGCCGTCTACCATGTGTTTCCCCAATAATCCCGCGTGTCCTGGATTTTCGCCTGCCAGCCTCGCCCTTACCCGCTTCCTGCCTGCTTGCCAGACAAGGGGTCGCAACAGTAAGTGTTCATAGTGTGATTGAAACACAATGAACTGCAATCAACATGATTACAGATGGAGTGTCTTTCACAAAATGCAGTGTTCTTCTGTTTACCACTACAAGAAGGGTCGCATTATTTTGGTGCAATTGCTGTTTATCATATTATTGGTGTTATGTGACTGACAATAAATTGATGACAGAATATATGTGTGTGTGATTATTATATATTTATATGTATGCGACTGCCTGTGAAAGTAGTTTGTTAGTTGTTGCGCACGACTCACCGTATGTCTGACCATTATAGTTTGAACTAAGGTAGTCTCAACTAACGTGGTTCAAACTACTGTGGTATGATGGTTTTGGGAAACAACAACAATCCTAAGATATGAAACTTGTGTTAAATCAAATTTGATTGTACAAAAAAGTCAAAAAATCATTAGTAACTTTCAGGCAATAAAGGCCAACCAATTTATTAACCCAAACAACTGAACTTTGCATGATGTGTTTAGCATTTACAAAGCCATAAGGACCTTTAAAACCAGCTACTTTGCCCTTCACTCTGGCTTGTTCAATTTTCAGCCACAGCATATCCTTTCATGTTTGATTGATTCCCTTTATTGCTATTGCAATTCACCATGTCACTAGTCACAAGTACCAGCGAAAAGCAGGCTATCAACCCGACCATACATATACACACATCACGTTATAGGGGGTAGACAGGTCAGGAAGACAGGGGACCGTAGGAAAAATCAGAGAAACAAGGTTACAGGAGGAGAGGGGGGGTGTACAAAAAAAACAGCCCCCCGACTAAACTCCAATAGGGAGTACAATGTAGGAACAGAAAAAAGAACACATCAGCAATATAAGCACATAGTCACCAAATTTTACAACATTTTGCAAACAATTTAATGCGCTTCCAGATTTCATCCCTCATCCATCTGTGGGAGAAGAGTATGGCGATCTGACAATCTTTATTTTGCATCTTTCTCCCAACTCTATGAACGAGATCCACCTCATTTTTTATTCTGCTCGCCAGGGGTACGTACTCCTGTCTTCCTGGTTCCCAGAAGTAAACCCCATTCGTAAACCCCATGCCGTAGCCCTGCCTCCTGCTGCGCCTGAGGTCCCGGCACTGCCTGCAGCTCTGCCCGCACCCGAGGTCTCGGCTCCGCCTCCTTTGATGGAGGGAGAAGACGACCTAGAATGGGACCCCTCAGGGGTCTCCTTGATGCGATTGATCTCTGCCAGAACCCCACCTATTGGTGTCCCAGAAAGGGAGAGGACATAGGCACAGGCGTCAGGTCCCACCTGCCCTGCCTCCCGGCTCATCTATGGTCCCCCGGGCTCCTGCTCGGCTGTCGCCTGCGGGTTCCTCACTATGCCTCATCGGCCGCCTGCGGGTTTCCCCGCCTCAGACGCCTTGTCAGCCACCTGCGAGTTTCCCCGCTCTAACTCGTCATTAGCCTACGGGTCCCTCGACTGCAATGTGTCGGTAAATGGTGCCTCTGCCTGCTGTGGTTGCGCTGTCGCCTCCTGCGGCTTCCCCTCCCTCCTTGCCTTTGTTGTGGTCCCCTTCTGCTCCCTCCTTGCCTTCGCTGGTGCCGCCTTCGTCTTCCTCCTTGTCCCCTCTGTTGGTCCCTTAGTCTTCCTCCTCGGCCCCTTCGTAGTCCCCTCCGGCTCCTGCCTCGCGGCCACCTAGGGTCCCTCCGGCTTTGGTCTTTCAGTCGCCTACGGCCCCTCCGGCTGCTGCCTGTCTCCCTCTGTGGCTCCCTCGGGTTCTGTCATTTCCTGTTTGGACTCCTGTGTTTCTTCCTCATCCCTTTATCTCCTGCTGCATTTGTTCCTCCATTCTCTGTGCCCTCTGTTTCTCCCTTTCTGGTGAGCCTGTCTGCGTTTCCTGTTCTTTGTCAGGTGTTGTTCTGGTTCCTGCCATTGTGCTTGTTCTATGTGTCGGTTCTGTTCTTGGTCCCTCGTTGATTTTTTTTGCGCTTGTTTTCCAGGTCCTGTGTCCCCGGTTTTGTCTCGTCCGTCGTTCTGCCATGACCTGCTTGTCCAATCCTTGTGTGTGCCATGCCCCCTACGTGTGTTCCCTTCATTGTGCCCAGCTCTTTTCCATCAGTTCTGTGTAGTCTGAGTCTGAGTCCGTTTCCCCCAGATCCGTCATTAATGTTAGTCTGTTGCTGTTCTCTGTCTTCCTGGTTCCCCGAAATAAACCCCATTTTTCCGTACTCAAGGCTTCCTTCGCCTGCTTCCCCATCGCGATCGTAATATAAACAGAACTACAGTAGTCCCAACTAACTAACGTAGTTTTAACTACTGTGGTACGACGGTTTTGGGAAACAGTCGTACTTTGGATGTTGGTTAGTTTGAACTACCATAGTATGATGCATTGTTAATGCTAACTTCTGTTGTTGTTTGGGAAACGCACCCCAGGTCAGGCACAATCTTAAAAAGCAACTCCATACCCTCCAAGTGGATATTATGATTTGCCATTTCTTTCCTTTGAGATGTAAAAACCATCTCCTTCAGTGCAATCTTTAAATCTACATTAACTTTAATAAGCATTTGAAATTGTCCTTCTAGGTTTTTTTTAGCTTTCTTTTAGCTTTCTTTTTACAAATGCTTGTTATGCTGCACCATTTTTATAATAGCTGTCAACATTGCGCTATGCTGTCACAACTGATTGCTCAGGTCTTCCATTCGCTCATGTTACGGACACGGTGTGGCATGGTGCAGCCAGAAATGTGGGTGATGATCCACTGGCAGCTCATGAGAACATGGGTTTCTGTAATACAGCTAAAAATACACCAGAGTAGGAGAACTGCAAGGGACACAGTCAGAATGAGTGGGCCTCTGTGGGCCCTGTGGGAGGCTCAGATGGGGCTGGAGCAGTCCCTTCTGGACTGGGGTCTGGAAGCTTGGAGTGAGTGGTGGCCCCATAGAGCACGTCTGGGACCAGTCGAAGCAGAGACTGGATGATCGTACCCCACCCCCACATGACCTGGCTGAACTGCGTGTAGCACTTGTGGAAGAGTGGAACGCATTGCCTCAGAACAACATCCTGAGGCTAGTGAGGAGCATGAGACGTCACTGTCAAGCTGTCATTGCGGCAAATGGTGGAAACACCCGCTACTGACATTGTCAATTTTTGTTATTTGGGGCTATCCCACTTATTGTCTACATTTTTGGGGTAATAAATATTAAACTAATGAAAATGGTGTTTCTTCTCATACATTATTAGTAATATGAAAGGGAACTTTTACTTATTTCATTCAAATTGAGAGCAAATAGGAAAAGCACTCATGTAAATAACAAGGGCATAACTTATTGTGAGTAGTGTATGTAGTATTAAATATGAACATGGTTGAATGTAAATGAAGGGTTAGGGTTAGGGAGGGGGTTAAGGGGGGGTCTTTAGGGTAAAGGGGGGTCCTAAGGGTTAGGGGGAGATAAGGTAGAGGGGGGTCTTTAGGATTAAAGAGGTGGTACAAAGGGAGTCTTCGGGATTAGGGAAACGGAGGAGACTAAGTGGGATCTTGGGGGCCCAGCATATATAAATACAGATGAGTGAAATCAGAAATGTCAATATAAATATTTATGAGGAAGGAGTTGGATACACAATGAGTCCATACCAGACACCAATTTTCAGGAAAATATTCTTTATTTCACTCTCCCTTCGATGTAAGGGAAAAAAACAAATAATTTAATTAAAAGTAATTGTTATCCAGAGTTAGCAGTGGAGAAGCTTAAGGGCCCAGAACCCTTATATCCTCAATGGAACTCCGAACTGTGTTTATAATTAAGACAGGAATTTCTCTATATTGTAGTTGGAATACGGTAGGAAAAGGACAGACGATTGTCCATGGTAATCCCAAGGTTGCGAGCAGTAGGCGAAGGACGGATCAGGGAGTTGTCGAGAGAGATCGCAAGGTCCAGGAGGGGGGATGAGTCAGCTGGGATGTAAAGCAGTTCCGTTTTACTAGGGTTGAGTTTTCTCATCTTAGTTGTCTTGGTTTTAGTTGGTCGTCTTGGGCGTTCCGCTGGATTCCGTATCAGGAGATGTTCCTCCCGATCTCCAGAGGGGAGAGGAGTGGTGAGAGAGAGAGATGGTGTGGGTTCCTCCAGCTGCCTCCTTTCTCTCCTCTTTTTCCTCCAACGTTGGTTGGTCCACTGAGGTGAGGTCTCTTTGGAGGGAGTGAGCGGCTGGAGCTGCCTCTCCGTTACCCTCACTACCAACAGCCGGAGATTGTCACGCACCTCTGCAATTAGGTGCGTGTCTTCGGGCGGAGACGTTCTCTGCAAAAGGGTCCCACTCTGACTGGCCAGATCCCAAGCTACGGGGTCCTTCTGGACCTCAGGTAGATTCAGCTAATATATTACCTCCTGTAAGAGACTGAGGCGCTGATCCTTAGTCTGTGGAGGCACTTTTGGGAGGTCTGTCATTCTGTGATGACCGGTTGGCAGGGCGAGCGGGGAAGCAGGCGAGAGAGCCATGAATACGATTAAACTGGGTTTATTCCAAACAGACAGGATGACAGAGGAGCACACAGCTGACTCACGTCAATGACAGACCTAGGGAAACAGACTTGAATGTGGACTAATATACAAAAGAAAAGCAGAGAATAACAGGCAACAGGTGATCACAATCAGAAATTAACATGAGGTAACAAGGGGGGCGTGTCACACAGGAGGATCAGACGAGCAGGTCATGACAAATGGCTCTTCTCTGTTCTACTGTTATATTTGATTCTTGTTTTGGTTGATATTTAAGTGTTCTAAGTGGTATATTATTGAGATGGATTAAACTCTTAAGTATTTTTTGAAGTCTGATTTAGTTTAGGTTGCCATGTCGAGGGTTTTGTAAACAGTATCCTATTCTTCTGTTGTGTATAATTGAAGTAATCCATCATTTTTAATTTTCTATTATAATAGTGCAAATTCCTGGACAATTCCTGTTCATCTACTGTATACTTTTAGGTGTGGGGATAAAAGTAAATCCCTTTTCCAGGAGGTCCCTTTCATCTGTGGTACAGTAAGTATAAACGTTTTGGATAGGTTGAAGATATTGCCATGTTAGTGTGTACTGGATTCACATGTCTCCAACCTCAGTAGTTTAACTGCTAGCACCAGTTGTCACAGTTGACTAGTGAGTCTGGGTATGGAGTGGTTTAAATAATATTGTTATTATGAAAGTCAGGTTATTTGGTCACAGCATTTCAAACGTAGAATGTGGTTACCTGTTCTTCATTAAAAATGGGAATGTTCCCATCTCTGAGTTCTTTCATTTTTGGGTCAAATGTAGGGTTCTGATGGAGAAACATCTATTGTATTAAATGTTCCTGGTTTCAGGTCTCTTTCCAGTCTCTGACAAAAAAAAAAATACATGAACAGATATTTTAACAGAAAAATCCAAAATGTGGATAGATTGTAACTCTCAAATTGATCACATGGACAAGTTTCCTGTCATGTACTGAAGCCAAAAGACATGAGGGCGGGCATTATGTGGAGAAACAAAAAGGGGTTTTATTGAATTTGGGCTGGAATTAAACAGGATCACAAGGGATCAAAAAGGAAGGACTGGGACAAGGCACAGGCAAGAAGAAGGTTCAACGTCAATGGCCGAATTTGGGATGAGGAGACACACAAGTACTTAACAGGGATTGTACCCCTCTTCCTGGCATGCAATCTGGGCACAGTGGTACAGACTGGGCATTCAGGGACCGAGATACCAGATGGGACATCTACAAGGTTGGGACACAACACACACTAGGGCATTGACAATGGAACTAAATACCAGGGTAAACACACAACCCCAGAGAACAGTAAACATACAGCATGAAGTACACAGGATAAGACACATGACATGACTAGAGGCACAGAACAGACAAAGGCAAAACCGGTGACAGCAAAGAGAATATCCAACAAGACACACCAGTGCAAGGCAGACAAGTAGAGGGGCAACAGAGACAAGGGCATAATCATAAGAGGGAGTCACGGGAAATATAGGCCCAAGGTGGGACAGGGCACTGTGACCAGGAGGCATAATGAACAGAAATGGGGGAATTCCGGGGAGTCCTCCAGACCTTGGGGAGCTAGGCAGGAACCCTGGGACGTGGACCCTCTTGGGCCCATTCACCAGCAAGGTGGAGCCCGTCCGGACCACAAGGCCTAAGGGCATGAAGGGCTAGTGGAACCAGTGCAGAACGGTACTGAGGAGACTATAGTACAGAAGCAGGAGGGTGCTGAGGGGACTTCAGCACAGGAACAGGAGGGTGCCAATGGGACTTCAGGACAGAAACAAGTAGGTGCCGTGGATTCTCCCCTCTGGGCCTCAGCAGGAGGGTCGCCCAGGGGGAAAACATTGGGCGAATGGAAGTTTGGTAGGCAGGCACAGATAGCAGCTGGAAGGCAACATTTAGGTAATGTCAGTATTGGAAAAAAATAGCAAATATAAACCAGTCCTCCAAAGGTATCCGTAAACGTTTGTGTTTCTGGAGGGAAATGAACCCATATGGGTGGAGCTAGTCAACGCAATGTCATTTCATTGCTGCCTGCATGTTCTGACTGTTAGTCGGGTTAGAATAGAGGTGCCCAATACGTTGATACTGGTCAATTGCAAAGGTAGTCTGGTGCCTTGTCCACACGTACATGGGTATTTTTTAAAACGGTGTTTTTCCTCCTCCATTTTTAAGAAAATCCCTGTCCACACGAATATTGTCACGATCGGGCAGGCGAGCGAGCGAGCAGAGCCGGATGGACGGGGAAACGGGGTTTATTGTAAAAGAACGGGGCAGACATCCACGAACATCAGCGACAATACAATGACGGATCTCGGAAACAGGGGATATACACAGGACAAAGCAAACTGAACAAGGCACAGATGAAAACAATCAGGTATGAACACTAGGTAATGAGGGAGGTGTGGCACACAGGAGGATTGTACGGGGCTGGGCGTGAGAAATATTGTCTTCTAAAATATTTCCGTCCACATGAAACTGCTAAAATGCACTGTCAAGAGCCAAACCAACAGGCGGCATTATAACTCTAATGGTACTTCTATGTTAACCAATCAGAAGCATAATTGCCAGTCCTGTTAAATTGAAAACCGTGGCGCACATTCCGATGCCTGTGTTGATCAATATAATGCGAGAGTGACTCACCATTTATCTGTACACATGTAAGAAGTTCTGCCAGCAAGGTTAGCACAAGTGCTACTTCGACTAAGTCCGCCATTGCTCAAACTTGCCTAATGTATACAGCAAACAGTGCACGCCCTGACGTTAAACAAAGTGGTCAACGGCGCACAATGTGACGTTTCGAGCCAAAAACTCTGTCTCCATTTTCAGTGTCCTAAGACGCCGTTTACGTGTGGACAAAAGCTCAAGTCGTATAGAAAAAGGTACGTTTTAAAATATACCCGTGTACATGTGGACAAGGCATGGGTAGATCATATACTTTGGGAAGCGCCAGTCGGAAGGGCCCACCTTTCGCAGGATTCGGAAAGGTTAGATGAATCGGGCAGACAACTGCAGGCAGGCAGTTTGAGGTTGCGGGTGGACAGCCAGACCTGCTGGCCCACCCGGTAAGGAGGTGCTGGTCTTCTGCGTTTGTCAGCCTGGGTCTTCTGCTTCAAAGCATGTTCGGTCAAGACCCAACGAGTCTGCTGCCACACTCGGCTGGCTCCACGGCACCATTCCTCGACCTGGGGAATGTCGCTTGGTAGTGTGTCCCAAGGGAAGAGAGGGGGACTATACCCCAGGACACATTGAAAAGGAGACATGTTAGTGACAGGATTAACTTGAGCATTCAAGGCATATTCTGCCCAGACCAGGTGACGGGACCACTTGTTTAGTTTGTCTTTGCAGAGAAGCCTGAGAGCTTTGGACACCTCTTAGTTAGTCCGTTCAGCCAGGCCATTGGATTGGGGATGATACGCTGAGGTGAGACTGATGGAGATGTTTAGTTTGCCGCATATAGCCCTGAGTACACGGGAGGTGAACTGGGGACCTCGGTCTGACACGATATCCTCAGGCATCCCATAGTAGCGAAAGACCCCTGTGATCAGTACCTCAGCAAGATCAGTGGCATTAGAAAGCTTGGGCATGTTGATAAGACGGCACATCTTCGAAAATCTATCTACAACCGCCAGAATGATGGTGTTACCCTGCGAGGAGGGAAGGTCCGTGATAAAGTCAACAGCGAGGTGAGACCATGGACACGATGGGACTGGCAGTGGATGTAGCAGGCCGGCTGGAGGTTGATGGGCTGATTTCAGTTGAGCGCAGTTGGGGCAAGCAGCTATGTGGACCCACCAAAGCAAAGCTAGAGATGGCGAGGTACATACTACCGACGGGAGGGACATCCTTGAGGTGGTGTCTGGCGCTCATTGGCGAGACAATGCGCCCCCTCCAGGGACCAGGTAATGGGCGTGACGAAGCAGGTGGGTGGAAGGACAGCCTCGACTGGGGAACTTGTCTCTGGTGGCTTATATTGCTGAGATAAGGCATCCGTCTTGATGTTCCTCTTTCCTGGAAGGTAAGTAACTTTGAAATCAAAACAGGCAAAGAACATCGCCCACCTGGCTTGCCGTGGGTTGAGCCTCTTCGCTTTCTGCAGGTACTCCAGGTTCCGATGGTCCGTAAACACCTGGAACGAGTGAAGGGCAACCTCCAACTAATGCCGCCACTCCTCCAATGCCAGCTTGATAGCGAGGAGTTCTCGATCCCCCACGTCATAATTTTGTTCAGCCAGGGTAAGTTTTTTGGACAGGAAAGCACAGGGGTGCCTACGCCCCATTACCGGATGTCGTTAGATAAGGATGGCTCTGACTCCAACATTGGACGCATCCACCTCCACCTTGAAGTGAAGGTCTGGGTTGGGTTGTTGGGGCACCAGGACTGAACTGAATGCCTGTTTAAGATGGTTGAAAGAACTTTCTGCCTCAGGGGTCCACCTTAATGTGGAACTCTGTCCCCTGGTTAAGGAAGTAAGAGGAACAGCCACCTGACTGAAATTACGAATGAACCGCCAGTAGAAATTAGCAAACCCCAGAAACCGTTGAAGTTCTCTGATATATGTGGATGTGGCCATTGGAGAATGGCCATTACCTTGTTCTCATCCATAGCCACCTCTGTGGGGCAGATGATGTAGCCGAAGAACTGTACTTGGGTCTGATGGAACTCACATTTCTCTCCTTTGGCAAAGGGACGGTACTCTCGTAACCTTTGAAGAACCTGGCGCACGTGGGAGAAATGTTGAGCTTGGGATGATGAATAAATTAAAATGTCGTCAATATAGACGACCACAAAATGGTTGATCATATCCCGGAACACGGGTTTGCCAGCCCATACGGCATAACCCGGTATTCATATTGACCATTACTGGTGATAAATGAGGTCTTCCACTCATCCCCCCAACGGATCCTTACCAAATTGTAAGCGCTGCAGAGGTCCAACTTGGTAAAAATGACAGCCTTTTGGAGCTGTTCCAGAGCGGAGGGGATCAAAGGGAGGGGTTCCCTCCGTTTTACAGTGATGGAGTTAAGCGCCCTGTAGTCGATAGAACCCAGCTGTGATTGGGGAAGTTGAGGGAACAGTGATACTTTGCGCGAGCCTCTTTCTTATATACGTCTCCATGGCCTCCTTCTCTGCTATGGACAGGGGGTAGACGTGGCCCATGGGCATGGGTGCTCCCTCCAAGAAGTCTACGGAGCAGTCATATTCTCGATGTGGAGGTAGCTTGAAGGAGAGTTCCTTACTGAAGACATCCCGGTAATCAGTGTACTCTGTGGGGATCTTGGAGAGGTTCTCAGGCACGGGGCTTTCAATGGAAGAAACAAGGCAAGGTAAAAGCATACAATGATGAAAGCAATATAAAGACCAGGATACGAGCTCACCCGTACTCCAACTGATGAGGGGGTTATGTCTCCTCAACCACGGGTGGCCAAGGATCAGGGGATCCTTAGCTTTGGGGAGAACCAGGAAATCGAGGGTCTTGGTATGGAGTAAACTAACCTGGAGGGAGATGGGCCCCGTTCGTTGACCCACCGTTCCCGCTGGCAGAGGTTCTCCATTGAATCCCAGCACGGCCACAGGGTTGGAGAGAGGCTGTAAGGGGACTCCGATGTCGCGAGCAAAGGAGAGGCTAATGAAATTTCCCGCGGCCCCTGAATCCACTAGGGCACTTGCATGTTGTCCCTCCCCCACACCTGTTAGGGTAACAGGAACAGTCACTTGAACCAAGGAAACCCCAAGTCGTGGTGGTCGGATGGGACAGGAAAGCAGCACATGTCCTGCTTCTCCACAGTACAAGCATAAGCCCTGAGTAGCCCTTCAGTGCCGTTCCTGGCTGGAGAGGGGGGCCTGATCTAACTGCATAGGTTCTGTGGACTCCTCGGATGGCATAGGAGTGGAGGAGGAAGGTACTGGGCAACGTCGTCATCTCCGGCGTTCATGGACACTATTATTAATTGTCACAGAGAGAGCAATGTAATCCTCAAAGGAGAGGGCAGTACCACGGGAGGTTAACTCATCTTGTATCTTTGGATTCAAGGCACGCCGGTAAAGAATCCACAGTACCTGCGGCTAGGGTGTGGAACTCCAGAGCAAAGTCTGTGACCGGTTGTGCTCCCTGTTTGAGGTCAAAGAACCTCTCGCATAGGCTGTGTCCCACGGTGGGGTGATTGAATATCTCTTTAAATGCTTGTTGAAAATCACTTGCAGAGTTCAACAGTGGGCTGTCGTCCATCCATAAAGCTGTAGCCCACTCACGAGCGCATCTGGTAAGTAGTGAGATTACAAAGCGTACTCGAGCGGTTTCTTCCACAAACCTCTCCAGGTGCTCCTCTATGTACAACCCACATTGCATTAGAAAAGCCTGGCACTGATCCGGGTTACCGTCATACTTCTCGGGCAGAGCGACGGGGACAGATGCAGACGCCCGGGGTGGAGAGGCAGGTAAGCTGACCGGTGCAGCGCGAGCCTCCATGAGCTGTGCTACTGCTGTCGTCAGGCGATCGACCTGCTGCTGCAGGTGCTGATGCTCCGTGGGGTCCATGGTAAGGCAAAGTATTCTGTTACGTCACTGATCCAGGAAGGAGGCAGATCCAGAAATGCAGGAGCTGGGTTTATTGAGACAGACAGAACCGATAAAACACAATGCCAATAGGGAAATCCATCAGAATAGTCAGGTCGGGGGTTGAAAGGTCGAAGCCGAGGAGATCAGTCCTACGAAGAGGGACAGGACGATGAGATGATGGGATGGACTAGGTAGGGCGAGTGGATCAGGCGGGCAAGACAAGCGAGGTAAGTAGGAATGGGAAAGAAGGCAGGGCGAGCGGGACCAGGCAGGGGCGCAGGGCAGGCAAGACGGCAGGGCATGACGACATAGACAGGGAAAGGAGAGAAGACACAGGACAGATAAATGCTCGGTAATGCTCCGGAACATGGCAACAATACTTCGCGACTGCTGTTAGTGCAGTCAAGCTTTAAGTATTAGACCGACTAAAGAGGGCAATTGCTAATCGCTGTGCTGCCCCACCCTTGTGGGCGTGACACAAACATTGTTAGTGGGATTTTTATTTTATTTTTTTTTAAATGGAGAGAGTGGACAGTAAGGGGGTATTAGTCTCCTAGGTAGTCCTTGAAGAGGTGTGTCTTCAGACGATGCTTGAAGACAGGAAGGCACTCAGCTGTTCTTATGGCAAGAGGAAGTGCATTCCACCACGGAGGAGCCAACATTGCAAAACGTCTTGATGCATGCTGTCCTTTTTTAATTGTTGGTGGGATGAGCAGCACTTGATGCTCTGAGAGGATGAGAAGTGACACGATTTTTGATCAGTGTCAAGTAAGGAGGAGCTGTTCCAGACTTAGCGTTAAAGGCAAGTGTTAAGGATTTGAACCTGATGCGGGCAGCCATAGGGAGTCAGGGCAGGTTCCGAAGAAGAGGTGTGATGTACGAGAATCTAGAAACATTAAGGATGGGTCTCACAGCTGCATTATGGATCAGCTGAAGTGACCTTGTTGCCTTCAGTGAAAGACCAGCCATAAGGGAGTTGCAAGGACTAAGTACCAAGGAGTAGCGTCTATCGTGAGAAAGGGACAAATTCTTCTAATGTTGTAGAGAAGGTATCTGCAGGACCTGGACAGGTTGCTAATGTGTGATGAGAATGACAATTCGTCATCCAGAATGACATTGAGATTTCTTATTGTTTTTGAGGGGACAATAGTGTTTTGAAAGGAAATGGCAAGGTCAAGATGTACAGCAGTTCAGTCTTCCTAAACAAGATGTGACAGGGTACCTTTCCCCACTCTACATCTATCGCATTGCATTGCAACTTGAGGAAATATCCTCAAAAATGATGCACTGAACAGTACACGACGGTAAAGAGCTGCATGTTAAATTTAATAATACGCCCTGCAAAACTTCCTCATTTATGTTTAGGGACCTAATGGCAGGTTACATTTGTAAAAGAAGAAGAACTGAAGGCCTATGTCCTGAATTTCTTAACACTTAAGTGTTTTTTAATTACACTGGTATACAGTGCCCCTCCATGAGCCGACACCTTATCGTGGTGGAGGGGTTTGCGTGTTCCTGTGATCCCAGGAGCTATGTTGCCCGGGGCTTTATGCCCTTGGTAGGGTCACCCAAGGCAAACAGGTCCAGGGGAGGAACCAGACGAAGTGAGGCTCAAAGGACCACCGATGATGAAAAAAATATTGGATACACGTTTTCCCTTGCCCGGACACAGGTCACCGGGGCTCCCCCCTGGAGCCAGGCCTGGGGATGGGGCTCGATGGCGAGTGCCTGATGGCCAGGCCTATACCCATGGGGCCTGGCCGGGCACAGCCCGAACAAGGCACGTGGGGCCCCCTTCTAATGGGCTCACCACCCATAGGAGGGGCCATAGGGGTCGGGTGCAATGCAAGCTGGCTAAGGGCGGGGACCCTGGCGGTTGTGAAGTTCCGGCTAGATATAGTCGGGTTCACCTCGACGCACGGCTTGGGCTCTGGAACCAGTCTCCTCGAAGGGGGTTGGACCCTCTTCCACTCTGGAGTTGCC